>JAECWI010000285.1:0-12499 GCA_018150345.1 Drosophila equinoxialis
AGCAACTAGTATAGCTGTTATATAAGAGATGGCGGCTATAAAACTCAAAATGGCAGCTGTATAATGGTTCCAGCAGCTAGTAAAGCTGTTATATAAGAGATGGCGGCTATAAAACTCAAAATGGCGGCTGTAGAATGGTTCCAGCAGCTAGTATAGCTGTTATATAAGAGATGGCGGCTATAAAACTCAAAATGGCGGCTGTAGAATGGTTCCAGCAGCTGGTAAGGCTGTTATATAAGAGATGGCGACTATAAAGCTCAAAATGGCGGCTGTAGAATAGTTCCAGCAGCTAGTAAAGCTGTTATATAAGAGATGGCGGGCTATAAAACTCAAAATGGCGGCTGTAGAATGGTTCCAGCAGCTAGTATAGCTGTTATATAAGAGATGGCGGCTATAAAACTCAAAATGGCGGCTGTAGAATGGTTCCAGCAGCTGGTAAAGTTGTTATATAAGAGATGGCGGCTATAAAACTCAAAATGGCGGCTGTAGAATGGTTCCAGCAGCTAGTAAAGCTGTTATATAAGAGATGGCGGCTATAAAACTCAAAATGGCGGCTGTAGAATGGTTCCAGCAGCTAGTAAAGCTGTTATATAAGAGATGGCGGCTATAAAACTCAAAATGGCGGCTGTAGAATGGTTCCAGCAGCTAGTATAGCTGTTATATAAGAGATGGCGGCTATAAAACTCAAAATGGCGGCTGTAGAATGGTTCCAGCAGCTAGTAAAGCTGTTATATAAGAGATGGCGGCTATAAAACTCAAAATGGCGGCTGTAGAATGGTTCCAGCAGCTAGTAAGGCTGTTATATAAGAGATGGCGGCTATAAAACTCAAAATGGCGGCTGTAGAATGGTTCCAGCAGCTAGTATAGCTGTTATATAAGAGATGGCGGCTATAAAACTCAAAATGGCGGCTGTAGAATGGTTCCAGCAGCTAGTAAAGCTGTTATATAAGAGATGGCGGCTATAAAACTCAAAATGGCGGCTGTAGAATGGTTCCAGCAGCTAGTAAAGCTGTTATATAAGAGATGGCGGCTATAAAACTCAAAATGGCGGCTGTAGAATGGTTCCAGCAGCTAGTATAGCTGTTATATAAGAGATGGCGGCTATAAAACTCAAAATGGCGGCTGTAGAATGGTTCCAGCAGCTAGTATAGCTGTTATATAAGAGATGGCGGCTATAAAACTCAAAATGGCGGCTGTAGAATGGTTCCAGCAGCTAGTAAAGCTGTTATATAAGAGATGGCGGCTATAAAACTCAAAATGGCGGCTGTAGAATGGTTCCAGCAGCTAGTAAAGCTGTTATATAAGAGATGGCGGGCTATAAAACTCAAAATGGCGGCTGTAGAATGGTTCCAGCAGCTAGTAAAGCTGTTATATAAGAGATGGCGGCTATAAAACTCAAAATGGCGGCTGTAGAATGGTTCCAGCAGCTAGTATAGCTGTTATATAAGAGATGGCGGCTATAAAACTCAAAATGGCGGCTGTAGAATGGTTCCAGCAGCTAGTAAAGCTGTTATATAAGAGATGGCGGCTATAAAACTCAAAATGGCGGCTGTAGAATGGTTCCAGCAGCTAGTATAGCTGTTATATAAGAGATGGCGGCTATAAAACTCAAAATGGCGGCTGTAGAATGGTTCCAGCAGCTAGTATAGCTGTTATATAAGAGATGGCGGCTATAAAACTCAAAATGGCGGCTGTAGAATGGTTCCAGCAGCTAGTAAAGCTGTTATATAAGAGATGGCGGCTATAAAACTCAAAATGGCGGCTGTAGAATGGTTCCAGCAGCTAGTATAGCTGTTATATAAGAGATGGCGGCTATAAAACTCAAAATGGCGGCTGTAGAATGGTTCCAGCAGCTAGTATAGCTGTTATATAAGAGATGGCGGCTATAAAACTCAAAATGGCGGCTGTAGAATGGTTCCAGCAGCTAGTAAAGCTGTTATATAAGAGATGGCGGCTATAAAACTCAAAATGGCGGCTGTAGAATGGTTCCAGCAGCTAGTATAGCTGTTATATAAGAGATGGCGGCTATAAAACTCAAAATGGCGGCTGTAGAATGGTTCCAGCAGCTAGTAAAGCTGTTATATAAGAGATGGCGGCTATAAAACTCAAAATGGCGGCTGTAGAATGGTTCCAGCAGCTAGTAAAGCTGTTATATAAGAGATGGCGGCTATAAAACTCAAAATGGCGGCTGTAGAATGGTTCCAGCAGCTAGTAAAGCTGTTATATAAGAGATGGCGGCTATAAAACTCAAAATGGCGGCTGTAGAATGGTTCCAGCAGCTAGTAAAGCTGTTATATAAGAGATGGCGGCTATAAAACTCAAAATGGCGGCTGTAGAATGGTTCCAGCAGCTAGTAAAGCTGTTATATAAGAGATGGCGGCTATAAAACTCAAAATGGCGGCTGTAGAATGGTTCCAGCAGCTAGTATAGCTGTTATATAAGAGATGGCGGCTATAAAACTCAAAATGGCGGCTGTAGAATGGTTCCAGCAGCTAGTAATAGCTGTTATATAAGAGATGGCGGCTATAAAACTCAAAATGGCGGCTGTAGAATGGTTCCAGCAGCTAGTAAAGCTGTTATATAAGAGATGGCGGCTATAAAACTCAAAATGGCGGCTGTAGAATGGTTCCAGCAGCTAGTATAAGCTGTTATATAAGAGATGGCGGCTATAAAACTCAAAATGGCGGCTGTAGAATGGTTCCAGCAGCTAGTAAAGCTGTTATATAAGAGATGGCGGCTATAAAACTCAAAATGGCGGCTGTAGAATGGTTCCAGCAGCTAGTATAGCTGTTATATAAGAGATGGCGGCTATAAAACTCAAAATGGCGGCTGTAGAATGGTTCCAGCAGCTAGTAAAGCTGTTATATAAGAGATGGCGGCTATAAAACTCAAAATGGCGGCTGTAGAATGGTTCCAGCAGCTAGTAAAGCTGTTATATAAGAGATGGCGGCTATAAAACTCAAAATGGCGGCTGTAGAATGGTTCCAGCAGCTAGTAAAGCTGTTATATAAGAGATGGCGGCTATAAAACTCAAAATGGCGGCTGTAGAATGGTTCCAGCAGCTAGTAAAGCTGTTATATAAGAGATGGCGGCTATAAAACTCAAAATGGCGGCTGTAGAATGGTTCCAGCAGCTAGTAAAGCTGTTATATAAGAGATGGCGGCTATAAAACTCAAAATGGCGGCTGTAGAATGGTTCCAGCAGCTAGTATAGCTGTTATATAAGAGATGGCGGCTATAAAACTCAAAATGGCGGCTGTAGAATGGTTCCAGCAGCTAGTAAAGCTGTTATATAAGAGATGGCGGCTATAAAACTCAAAATGGCGGCTGTAGAATGGTTCCAGCAGCTAGTAAAGCTGTTATATAAGAGATGGCGGCTATAAAACTCAAAATGGCGGCTGTAGAATGGTTCCAGCAGCTAGTAAAGCTGTTATATAAGAGATGGCGGCTATAAAACTCAAAATGGCGGCTGTAGAATGGTTCCAGCAGCTAGTAATAGCTGTTATATAAGAGATGGCGGCTATAAAACTCAAAATGGCGGCTGTAGAATGGTTCCAGCAGCTAGTAAAGCTGTTATATAAAGAGATGGCGGCTATAAAACTCAAAATGGCGGCTGTAGAATGGTTCCAGCAGCTAGTAAAGCTGTTATATAAGAGATGGCGGCTATAAAACTCAAAATGGCGGCTGTAGAATGGTTCCAGCAGCTAGTAAAGCTGTTATATAAGAGATGGCGGCTATAAAACTCAAAATGGCGGCTGTAGAATGGTTCCAGCAGCTAGTAATAGCTGTTATATAAGAGATGGCGGCTATAAAACTCAAAATGGCGGCTGTAGAATGGTTCCAGCAGCTAGTAAAGCTGTTATATAAGAGATGGCGGCTATAAAACTCAAAATGGCGGCTGTAGAATGGTTCCAGCAGCTAGTAAAGCTGTTATATAAGAGATGGCGGCTATAAAACTCAAAATGGCGGCTGTAGAATGGTTCCAGCAGCTAGTAAAGCTGTTATATAAGAGATGGCGGCTATAAAACTCAAAATGGCGGCTGTAGAATGGTTCCAGCAGCTAGTAAAGCTGTTATATAAGAGATGGCGGCTATAAAACTCAAAATGGCGGCTGTAGAATGGTTCCAGCAGCTAGTAAAGCTGTTATATAAGAGATGGCGGCTATAAAACTCAAAATGGCGGCTGTAGAATGGTTCCAGCAGCTAGTAAAGCTGTTATATAAGAGATGGCGGCTATAAAACTCAAAATGGCGGCTGTAGAATGGTTCCAGCAGCTAGTAAAGCTGTTATATAAGAGATGGCGGCTATAAAACTCAAAATGGCGGCTGTAGAATGGTTCCAGCAGCTAGTAAAGCTGTTATATAAGAGATGGCGGCTATAAAACTCAAAATGGCGGCTGTAGAATGGTTCCAGCAGCTAGTAAAGCTGTTATATAAGAGATGGCGGCTATAAAACTCAAAATGGCGGCTGTAGAATGGTTCCAGCAGCTAGTATAGCTGTTATATAAGAGATGGCGGCTATAAAACTCAAAATGGCGGCTGTAGAATGGTTCCAGCAGCTAGTAAAGCTGTTATATAAGAGATGGCGGCTATAAAACTCAAAATGGCGGCTGTAGAATGGTTCCAGCAGCTAGTAAAGCTGTTATATAAGAGATGGCGGCTATAAAACTCAAAATGGCGGCTGTAGAATGGTTCCAGCAGCTAGTAAAGCTGTTATATAAGAGATGGCGGCTATAAAACTCAAAATGGCGGCTGTAGAATGGTTCCAGCAGCTAGTAAAGCTGTTATATAAGAGATGGCGGCTATAAAACTCAAAATGGCGGCTGTAGAATGGTTCCAGCAGCTAGTAAAGCTGTTATATAAGAGATGGCGGCTATAAAACTCAAAATGGCGGCTGTAGAATGGTTCCAGCAGCTAGTAAAGCTGTTATATAAAGAGATGGCGGCTATAAAACTCAAAATGGCGGCTGTAGAATGGTTCCAGCAGCTAGTATAGAGCTGTTATATAAGAGATGGCGGCTATAAAACTCAAAATGGCGGCTGTAGAATGGTTCCAGCAGCTAGTAAAGCTGTTATATAAGAGATGGCGGCTATAAAACTCAAAATGGCGGCTGTAGAATGGTTCCAGCAGCTAGTATAGCTGTTTATATAAGAGATGGCGGCTATAAAACTCAAAATGGCGGCTGTAGAATGGTTCCAGCAGCTAGTAAAGCTGTTATATAAGAGATGGCGGCTATAAAACTCAAAATGGCGGCTGTAGAATGGTTCCAGCAGCTAGTAAAGCTGTTATATAAGAGATGGCGGCTATAAAACTCAAAATGGCGGCTGTAGAATGGTTCCAGCAGCTAGTATAGCTGTTATAGAAGCTGTTGTATAAGAGATGGCGGCTATAAAACTCAAAATGGCGGCTGTAGAATGGTTCCAGCAGCTAGTATAGCTGTTATATAAGAGATGGCGGCTATAAAACTCAAAATGGCGGCTGTAGAATGGTTCCAGCAGCTAGTATAGCTGTTATATAAGAGATGGCGGCTATAAAACTCAAAATGGCGGCTGTAGAATGGTTCCAGCAGCTAGTAAAGCTGTTATATAAGAGATGGCGGCTATAAAAACCCAAAATGGCGGCTGTAGAATGGTTCCAGCAGCTAGTAAAGCTGTTATATAAGAGATGGCGGCTATAAAACTCAAAATGGCGGCTGTAGAATGGTTCCAGCAGCTAGTAAAGCTGTTATATAAGAGATGGCGGCTATAAAACTCAAAATGGCGGCTGTAGAATGGTTCCAGCAGCTAGTAAAGCTGTTATATAAGAGATGGCGGCTATAAAACTCAAAATGGCGGCTGTAGAATGGTTCCAGCAGCTAGTAAAGCTGTTATATAAGAGATGGCGGCTATAAAACTCAAAATGGCGGCTGTAGAATGGTTCCAGCAGCTAGTATAGCTGTTATATAAGAGATGGCGGCTATAAAACTCAAAATGGCGGCTGTAGAATGGTTCCAGCAGCTAGTAAAGCTGTTATATAAGAGATGGCGGCTATAAAACTCAAAATGGCGGCTGTAGAATGGTTCCAGCAGCTAGTAAAGCTGTTATATAAGAGATGGCGGCTATAAAACTCAAAATGGCGGCTGTAGAATGGTTCCAGCAGCTAGTAAAGCTGTTATATAAGAGATGGCGGCTATAAAACTCAAAATGGCGGCTGTAGAATGGTTCCAGCAGCTAGTAAAGCTGTTATATAAGAGATGGCGGCTATAAAACTCAAAATGGCGGCTGTAGAATGGTTCCAGCAGCTAGTAAAGCTGTTATATAAGAGATGGCGGCTATAAAACTCAAAATGGCGGCTGTAGAATGGTTCCAGCAGCTAGTAAAGCTGTTATATAAGAGATGGCGGCTATAAAACTCAAAATGGCGGCTGTAGAATGGTTCCAGCAGCTAGTAAAGCTGTTATATAAGAGATGGCGGCTATAAAACTCAAAATGGCGGCTGTAGAATGGTTCCAGCAGCTAGTAAAGCTGTTATATAAGAGATGGCGGCTATAAAACTCAAAATGGCGGCTGTAGAATGGTTCCAGCAGCTAGTAAAGCTGTTATATAAGAGATGGCGGCTATAAAACTCAAAATGGCGGCTGTAGAATGGTTCCAGCAGCTAGTAAAGCTGTTATATAAGAGATGGCGGCTATAAAACTCAAAATGGCGGCTGTAGAATGGTTCCAGCAGCTAGTAAAGGCTGTTATATAAGAGATGGCGGCTATAAAACTCAAAATGGCGGCTGTAGAATGGTTCCAGCAGCTAGTAAAGCTGTTATATAAGAGATGGCGGCTATAAAACCAAAAATGGCGGCTGTAGAATGGTTCCAGCAGCTAGTAAAGCTGTATATATAAAAGATGGCGGCTATAAAACTCAAAATGGCGGCTGTAGAATGGTTCCAGCAGCTAGTAAAGCTGTTATATAAGAGATGGCGGCTATAAAACTCAAAATGGCGGCTGTAGAATGGTTCCAGCAGCTAGTAAAGCTGTTATATAAGAGATGGCGGCTATAAAACTCAAAATGGCGGCTGTACAATGGTTCCAGCAGCTAGTAAAGCTGTTATATAAGAGATGGCGGCTATAAAACTCAAAATGGCGGCTGTAGAATGGTTCCAGCAGCTAGTAAAGCTGTTATATAAGAGATGGCGGCTATAAAACTCAAAATGGCGGCTGTAGAATGGTTCCAGCAGCTAGTAAAGCTGTTATATAAGAGATGGCGGCTATAAAACTCAAAATGGCGGCTGTAGAATGGTTCCAGCAGCTAGTAAAGCTGTTATATAAGAGATGGCGGCTATAAAACTCAAAATGGCGGCTGTAGAATGGTTCCAGCAGCTAGTAAAGCTGTTATATAAGAGATGGCGGCTATAAAACTCAAAATGGCGGCTGTAGAATGGTTCCAGCAGCTAGTATAGCTGTTATATAAGAGTGGGCTTACATGGCGGCTATAAAACTCAAAATGGCGGCTGTAGAATGGTTCCAGCAGCTAGTAAAGCTGTTATATAAGAGATGGCGGCTATAAAACTCAAAATGGCGGCTGTAGAATGGTTCCAGCAGCTAGTAAAGCTGTTATATAAGAGATGGCGGCTATAAAACTCAAAATGGCGGCTGTAGAATGGTTCCAGCAGCTATAAGCTGTTATATAAGAGATGGCGGCTATAAAACTCAAAATGGCGGCTGTAGAATGGTTCCAGCAGCTAGTAAAGCTGTTATATAAAAGATGGCGGAACTCAAAATGGCGGCTGTAGAATGGTTCCAGCAGCTAGTAAAGCTGTTATATAAGAGATGGCGGCTATAAAACTCAAAATGGCGGCTGTAGAATGGTTCCAGCAGCTAGTAAAGCTGTTATATAAGAGATGGCGGCTATAAAACTCAAAATGGCGGCTGTAGAATGGTTCCAGCAGCTAGTAAAGCTGTTATATAAGAGATGGCGGCTATAAAACTCAAAATGGCGGCTGTAGAATGGTTCCAGCAGCTAGTATAGCTGTTATATAAGAGATGGCGGCTATAAAACTCAAAATGGCGGCTGTAGAATGGTTCCAGCAGCTAGTAAAGCTGTTATATAAGAGATGGCGGCTATAAAACTCAAAATGGCGGCTGTAGAATGGTTCCAGCAGCTAGTAAAGCTGTTATATAAGAGATGGCGGCTATAAAACTCAAAATGGCGGCTGTAGAATGGTTCCAGCAGCTAGTAAAGCTGTTATATAAGAGATGGCGGCTATAAAACTCAAAATGGCGGCTGTAGAATGGTTCCAGCAGCTAGTAAAGCTGTTATATAAGAGATGGCGGCTATAAAACTCAAAATGGCGGCTGTAGAATGGTTCCAGCAGCTAGTAAAGCTGTTATATAAGAGATGGCGGCTATAAAACTCAAAATGGCGGCTGTAGAATGGTTCCAGCAGCTAGTAAAGCTGTTATATAAGAGATGGCGGCTATAAAACTCAAAATGGCGGCTGTAGAATGGTTCCAGCAGCTAGTAAAGCTGTTATATAAGAGATGGCGGCTATAAAACTCAAAATGGCGGCTGTAGAATGGTTCCAGCAGCTAGTAAAGCTGTTATATAAGAGATGGCGGCTATAAAACTCAAAATGGCGGCTGTAGAATGGTTCCAGCAGCTAGTAAAGCTGTTATATAAGAGATGGCGGCTATAAAACTCAAAATGGCGGCTGTAGAATGGTTCCAGCAGCTAGTAAAGCTGTTATATAAGAGATGGCGGCTATAAAACTCAAAATGGCGGCTGTAGAATGGTTCCAGCAGCTAGTAAAGCTGTTATATAAGAGATGGCGGCTATAAAACTCAAAATGGCGGCTGTAGAATGGTTCCAGCAGCTAGTAAAGCTGTTATATAAGAGATGGCGGCTATAAAACTCAAAATGGCGGCTGTAGAATGGTTCCAGCAGCTAGTAAAGCTGTTATATAAGAGATGGCGGCTATAAAACTCAAAATGGCGGCTGTAGAATGGTTCCAGCAGCTAGTAAAGCTGTTATATAAGAGATGGCGGCTATAAAACTCAAAATGGCGGCTGTAGAATGGTTCCAGCAGCTAGTAAAGCTGTTATATAAGAGATGGCGGCTATAAAACTCAAAATGGCGGCTGTAGAATGGTTCCAGCAGCTAGTAAAGCTGTTATATAAGAGATGGCGGCTATAAAACTCAAAATGGCGGCTGTAGAATGGTTCCAGCAGCTAGTAAAGCTGTTATATAAGAGATGGCGGCTATAAAACTCAAAATGGCGGCTGTAGAATGGTTCCAGCAGCTAGTAAAGCTGTTATATAAGAGATGGCGGCTATAAAACTCAAAATGGCGGCTGTAGAATGGTTCCAGCAGCTAGTATAGCTGTTATATAAGAGATGGCGGCTATAAAACTCAAAATGGCGGCTGTAGAATGGTTCCAGCAGCTAGTAAAGCTGTTATATAAGAGATGGCGGCTATAAAACTCAAAATGGCGGCTGTAGAATGGTTCCAGCAGCTAGTAAAGCTGTTATATAAGAGATGGCGGCTATAAAACTCAAAATGGCGGCTGTAGAATGGTTCCAGCAGCTAGTAAAGCTGTTATATAAGAGATGGCGGCTATAAAACTCAAAATGGCGGCTGTAGAATGGTTCCAGCAGCTAGTAAAGCTGTTATATAAGAGATGGCGGCTATAAAACTCAAAATGGCGGCTGTAGAATGGTTCCAGCAGCTAGTAAGGCTGTTATATAAGAGATGGCGGCTATAAAACTCAAAATGGCGGCTGTAGAATGGTTCCAGCAGCTAGTAAAGCTGTTATATAAGAGATGGCGGCTATAAAACTCAAAATGGCGGCTGTAGAATGGTTCCAGCAGCTAGTAAAGCTGTTATATAAGAGATGGCGGCTATAAAACTCAAAATGGCGGCTGTAGAATGGTTCCAGCAGCTAGTAAAGCTGTTATATAAGAGATGGCGGCTATAAAACTCAAAATGGCGGCTGTAGAATGGTTCCAGCAGCTAGTATAGCTGTTATATAAGAGATGGCGGCTATAAAACTCAAAATGGCGGCTGTAGAATGGTTCCAGCAGCTAGTAAAGCTGTTATATAAGAGATGGCGGCTATAAAACTCAAAATGGCGGCTGTAGAATGGTTCCAGCAGCTAGTAAAGCTGTTATATAAGAGATGGCGGCTATAAAACTCAAAATGGCGGCTGTAGAATGGTTCCAGCAGCTAGTAAAGCTGTTATATAAGAGATGGCGGCTATAAAACTCAAAATGGCGGCTGTAGAATGGTTCCAGCAGCTAGTAAAGCTGTTATATAAGAGATGGCGGCTATAAAACTCAAAATGGCGGCTGTAGAATGGTTCCAGCAGCTAGTAAAGCTGTTATATAAGAGATGGCGGCTATAAAACTCAAAATGGCGGCTGTAGAATGGTTCCAGCAGCTAGTAAAGCTGTTATATAAGAGATGGCGGCTATAAAACTCAAAATGGCGGCTGTAGAATGGTTCCAGCAGCTAGTAAAGCTGTTATATAAGAGATGGCGGCTATAAAACTCAAAATGGCGGCTGTAGAATGGTTCCAGCAGCTAGTAAAGCTGTTATATAAGAGATGGCGGCTATAAAACTCAAAATGGCGGCTGTAGAATGGTTCCAGCAGCTAGTAAAGCTGTTATATAAGAGATGGCGGCTATAAAACTCAAAATGGCGGCTGTAGAATGGTTCCAGCAGCTAGTAAAGCTGTTATATAAGAGATGGCGGCTATAAAACTCAAAATGGCGGCTGTAGAATGGTTCCAGCAGCTAGTAAAGCTGTTATATAAGAGATGGCGGCTATAAAACTCAAAATGGCGGCTGTAGAATGGTTCCAGCAGCTAGTAAAGCTGTTATATAAGAGATGGCGGCTATAAAACTCAAAATGGCGGCTGTAGAATGGTTCCAGCAGCTAGTAAAGCTGTTATATAAGAGATGGCGGCTATAAAACTCAAAATGGCGGCTGTAGAATGGTTCCAGCAGCTAGTAAAGCTGTTATATAAGAGATGGCGGCTATAAAACTCAAAATGGCGGCTGTAGAATGGTTCCAGCAGCTAGTAAAGCTGTTATATAAGAGATGGCGGCTATAAAACTCAAAATGGCGGCTGTAGAATGGTTCCAGCAGCTAGTATAGCTGTTATATAAGAGATGGCGGCTATAAAACTCAAAATGGCGGCTGTAGAATGGTTCCAGCAGCTAGTAAAGCTGTTATATAAGAGATGGCGGCTATAAAACTCAAAATGGCGGCTGTAGAATGGTTCCAGCAGCTAGTAAAGCTGTTATATAAGAGATGGCGGCTATAAAACTCAAAATGGCGGCTGTAGAATGGTTCCAGCAGCTAGTAAAGCTGTTATATAAGAGATGGCGGCTATAAAACTCAAAATGGCGGCTGTAGAATGGTTCCAGCAGCTAGTAATGCTGTTATATAAGAGATGGCAGCTATAAAACTCCAAAATGGCGGCTGTAGAATGGTTCCAGCAGCTAGTAAAGCTGTTATATAAGAGATGGCGGCTATAAAACTCAAAATGGCGGCTGTAGAATGGTTCCAGCAGCTAGTAAAGCTGTTATATAAGAGATGGCGGCTATAAAACTCAAAATGGCGGCTGTAGAATGGTTCCAGCAGCTAGTAAAGCTGTTATATAAGAGATGGCGGCTATAAAACTCAAAATGGCGGCTGTAGAATGGTTCCAGCAGCTAGTAAAGCTGTTATATAAGAGATGGCGGCTATAAAACTCAAAATGGCGGCTGTAGAATGGTTCCAGCAGCTAGTAAAGCTGTTATATAAGAGATGGCGGCTATAAAACTCAAAATGGCGGCTGTAGAATGGTTCCAGCAGCTAGTATAGCTGTTATATAAGAGATGGCGGCTATAAAACTCAAAATGGCGGCTGTAGAATGGTTCCAGCAGCTAGTAAACGCTGTTATATAAGAGATGGCGGCTATAAAACTCAAAATGGCGGCTGTAGAATGGTTCCAGCAGCTAGTAAAGCTGTTGTATAAGAGATGGCGGCTATAAAACTCAAAATGGCGGCTGTAGAACGGTTCCAGCAGCTAGTAAAGCTGTTATATAAGAGATGGCGGCTATAAAACTCAAAATGGCGGCTGTAGAATGGTTCCAGTTGCTTGTATGACTGTTATATCCAGGGATGGCAGCTATAAAACTCAAAATGGCGGCTGTAGAATGGTTCCAGCAGCAGCTAGTATGGCTATCATATAAGGAGATGGCAGTTATAAGGCATCAAAGACAGCTATAGAATGGTTCGGAGCTGGTTCCTATGACAGTCTCTCAGAGATGGCGGCTATAAGAGCTCAAGGTAGCGCGTGGCTGTAGAATGGTTCCAGCTGGTTCTATGACTTTTTATATCAGGGATGGCGGCTATAAAACTTAAAATGGCGGCTTTAGAATGGTTCCAGCAGCTAGTATGTAACCTGTTACATAAGATTGGTGGCTTTAAAGCTCAAAATGGCGGCTGTGGAATGGATTCAGCAACTAGTATGGGCTGTTGTATGAGATGGC
>JAECWI010000288.1:0-50230 GCA_018150345.1 Drosophila equinoxialis
GGCGGTTGTAGAATGGTTGCACCAGCTAGTAAAAAGTTGTTATATAAGAGATAGCGACTATAAGACTCAAATGGCGGCTGTAGAATGGTTGCAGCAGCCAGTAAAGCTGTTATATAAGAGATGGCGGGTATAAGACTCAAAAATGGCGGCTGTAGAATGGTTCCAGCAGCTAGTAAAGCTGTTATATAAGAGATGGCGGAGGTAAAACCCCAAATGGAGGCTGTAGAATGGTTCCAGCAGTTTTTATAGCTGTTATATAAGAGATGGCGGCTATAAACTCAAATGGCGGCTGTAGAACGGTTGCAGCAGCTAGTAAAAAGCTGTTATATAAGAGATGGCGGCTATAAAACTCAAAAATGGCGGCTATAAAACCTCAAAAATGGCGGCTGTAGAACGGCGCCAGCAGCTAGTAAAGCTGAATATAAGAGATGGCGGCTATAAAACTCAAAATGGCGGATGTAGAATCGTTCCAGCAGCTGGTAAGGCTGTTATATAAGAGATGGCGGCTATAAAAACCCAAATGGCGGCTGTAGAATGGTTGGGGCAGCTAGTTAAGCTGTTATATAAGAGATGGCGGCTATAAGACTCAAATGGCGGCTGCAGAATGGTTCCAGCAGCTAGTAAAGCTGTTATATGTAAGAGATGGCGTGTATAAAACCCAAATGGAGGCTGTAGAATGGTTCCAGCAGTTAGTATAGCTGTTATATAAGAGATGGCGGCTATAAAACTCAAAATGGCGGCTGTAGAATGGTTCCAGCAGTTAGTATATCTGTTATATAAGAGATGGCGGGTATGAAACCCAAAAATGGAGGCTGTAGAATGGTTCCAGCAGTTAGTATAGCTGTTATATAAGAGATGGCGGCTATAAAAACTCAAAAATGGCGGCTGTAGAATGGTTCCAGCAGCTAGTAAAGCTGTTATATAAGAGATGGCGGTTGTAAAACCCAAAATGGCGGCTGTAGAATGGTTCCAGCAGCTAGTAAAGCTGTTATATAAGAGATGGCGGGTATAAAACCCAAAAATGGAGGCTGTAGAATGGTTCCAGCAGCTAGTATAGCTGTTATATAAGTGATGGCGGCTATAAAACTCAAAATGGCGGCTGTAGAATGGTTCCAGCAGTCAGCATAGCTGTTATATAAGAGATACCGGCTATAAAACTCAAAATGGCGGCTGTAGAATGGTTCCAGCAGCTAGTATAGCTGATCTGCAAAAGATGGCGGCTATAACCCAAAATGGCGGATATGAATGGTTCCTGCAGCTAGTAAAGCTGTTATATATGAGATGGCGGCTATAGGACTCAAAATGGCGGCTGTAGAATGGTTCCAGCAGCTAGTAAAGCTGTTATATAAGAGATAGCGGGTATAAGAACCCAAAATGGCGGCTGTAGAATGGTTCCAGCAGCTTCAAAGCTGTTATATAAGAGATGGCGGCTATAAACCTCAAAATGGCGGCTGTAGAATAGTTCCAGCAGCCAGTATAGCTGTTATATAAGAGATGGCGGCTTATAAGACCCAAAATGACGGCTGTAGAATTGTTCCAGCAGCTAGCATAGCTGCTATATAAGAGATGCCGGCTATTAAACTCAAAATGGCGGCTGCAGAACGGCTCCGGCAGCTAGTAAAGCTATTATATAAGAGATGGCGACTACAAAACTCAAAACGAGTGGCTGTGAATGACGTTCCAGCAGCTAGTATAGTTGTTGATATAAGAGAGATGATGGCTACAAAACTCCAAATGGCGGCTGTAGAATGGTTCCAGCAGCTTGTTAGCTGTTATACAAGAGATGGCGGCTATAAACTCAAAATGGCGGCTGTATAATGGTTCCAGCAGCTAGTGTAAGCTGTTGATTTAAGAGATGGCGGCTATAAACTTCAAAATGATGGCTGTAGAATGGTTCCAGCAGCCAGTATAGCTGTTACAAGAGATGCCGGCTATTAAACTCAAAATGGCGGCTGTAGAATGGTTCGGCAGCCAGTAAAGCTGTTATATAAGAGATGGCGGCTATAAGACTCAAAATCGCGGCTGTAGAATGGTTCCAGCGCTAGTAAGCTGTTGTATAAGAGATGGCGGCTACAAAACTCGAAACGGCGGCTATAGAACGGTTCCAGCAGCTAGTAAAGCTGTTATATAAGAGATGGCGGCTACAGAACTCAAAATGGGGGGTTGTAGAATCGTTCCGCAGCTAGTCAGTTGTTATATAAGAGATGGCGGCTATAAAACTCAAAATGGCGGCTGTAGAATGGTTCCAGCAGCTAGTAAAGCTGTTATATAAGAGATGGCGGCTATAAAACTCAAAATGGCGGCTGTAGAATGGTTCCAGCAGCTAGTAAAGCTGTTATATAAGAGATGGCGGCTATAAAACTCAAAAATGGCGGCTGTAGAATGGTTCCAGCAGCTAGTAAAGCTGTTATATAAGAGATGGCGGCTATAAAACTCAAAATGGCGGCTGTAGAATGGTTCCAGCAGCTAGTAAAGCTGTTATATAAGAGATGGCGGCTATAAAACTCAAAATGGCGGCTGTAGAATGGTTCCAGCAGCTAGTAAAGCTGTTATATAAGAGATGGCGGCTATAAAACTCAAAATGGCGGCTGTAGAATGGTTCCAGCAGCTAGTAAAGCTGTTATATAAGAGATGGCGGCTATAAAACTCAAAATGGCGGCTGTAGAATGGTTCCAGCAGCTAGTAAAGCTGTTATATAAGAGATGGCGGCTATAAAACCCAAAATGGCGGCTGTAGAATGGTTCCAGCAGCTAGTAAAGCTGTTATATAAGAGATGGCGGCTATAAAACTCAAAATGGCGGCTGTAGAATGGTTCCAGCAGCTGGTAAAGCTGTTATATAAGAGATGGCGGCTATAAAACTCAAAATGGCGGCTGTAGAATGGTTCCAGCAGCTAGTATAGCTGTTATATAAGAGATGGCGGCTATAAAACTCAAAATGGCGGCTGTAGAATGGTTCCAGCAGCTAGTTTAAGCTGTTATATAAGAGATGGCGGCTATAAAACTCAAAATGGCGGCTGTAGAATGGTTCCAGCAGCTAGTAAAGCTGTTATATAAGAGATGGCGGCTATAAAACTCAAAATGGCGGCTGTAGAATGGTTCCAGCAGCTAGTATAGCTGTTATATAAGAGATGGCGGCTATAAAACTCAAAATGGCGGCTGTAGAATGGTTCCAGCAGCTAGTAAAGCTGTTATATAAGAGATGGCGGCTATAAAACCCAAAATGGCGGCTGTAGAATGGTTCCAGCAGCTAGTAAAGCTGTTATATAAGAGATGGCGGCTATAAAACTCAAAATGGCGGCTGTAGAATGGTTCCAGCAGCTGGTAAAGCTGTTATATAAGAGATGGCGGCTATAAAACTCAAAATGGCGGCTGTAGAATGGTTCCAGCAGCTAGTATAGCTGTTATATAAGAGATGGCGGCTATAAAACTCAAAATGGCGGCTGTAGAATGGTTCCAGCAGCTAGTATAGCTGTTATATAAGAGATGGCGGCTATAAAACTCAAAATGGCGGCTGTAGAATGGTTCCAGCAGCTAGTAAAGCTGTTATATAAGAGATGGCGGCTATAAAACCCAAAATGGCGGCTGTAGAATGGTTCCAGCAGCTAGTAAAGCTGTTATATAAGAGATGGCGGCTATAAAACTCAAAATGGCGGCTGTAGAATGGTTCCAGCAGCTAGTAAAGCTGTTATATAAGAGATGGCGGCTATAAAACTCAAAATGGCGGCTGTAGAATGGTTCCAGCAGCTAGTATAGCTGTTATATAAGAGATGGCGGCTATAAAACTCAAAATGGCGGCTGTAGAATGGTTCCAGCAGCTAGTAAAGCTGTTATATAAGAGATGGCGGCTATAAAACTCAAAATGGCGGCTGTAGAATGGTTCCAGCAGCTAGTATAGCTGTTATATAAGAGATGGCGGCTATAAAACTCAAAATGGCGGCTGTAGAATGGTTCCAGCAGCTAGTAAAGCTGTTATATAAGAGATGGCGGCTATAAAACTCAAAATGGCGGCTGTAGAATGGTTCCAGCAGCTAGTAAAGCTGTTATATAAGAGATGGCGGCTATAAAACTCAAAATGGCGGCTGTAGAATGGTTCCAGCAGCTAGTAAAGCTGTTATATAAGAGATGGCGGCTATAAAACTCAAAATGGCGGCTGTAGAATGGTTCCAGCAGCTAGTATAGCTGTTATATAAGAGATGGCGGCTATAAAACTCAAAATGGCGGCTGTAGAATGGTTCCAGCAGCTAGTAAAGCTGTTATATAAGAGATGGCGGCTATAAAACTCAAAATGGCGGCTGTAGAATGGTTCCAGCAGCTAGTAAAGCTGTTATATAAGAGATGGCGGCTATAAAACTCAAAATGGCGGCTGTAGAATGGTTCCAGCAGCTAGTAAAGCTGTTATATAAGAGATGGCGGCTATAAAACTCAAAATGGCGGCTGTAGAATGGTTCCAGCAGCTAGTATAGCTGTTATATAAGAGATGGCGGCTATAAAACTCAAAATGGCGGCTGTAGAATGGTTCCAGCAGCTAGTATAGCTGTTATATAAGAGATGGCGGCTATAAAACTCAAAATGGCGGCTGTAGAATGGTTCCAGCAGCTAGTATAGCTGTTATATAAGAGATGGCGGCTATAAAACTCAAAATGGCGGCTGTAGAATGGTTCCAGCAGCTAGTAAAGCTGTTATATAAGAGATGGCGGCTATAAAACTCAAAATGGCGGCTGTAGAATGGTTCCAGCAGCTAGTATAGCTGTTATATAAGAGATGGCGGCTATAAAACTCAAAATGGCGGCTGTAGAATGGTTCCAGCAGCTAGTAAAGCTGTATATATAAGAGATGGCGGCTATAAAACTCAAAATGGCGGCTGTAGAATGGTTCCAGCAGCTAGTATAGCTGTTATATAAGAGATGGCGGCTATAAAACTCAAAATGGCGGCTGTAGAATGGTTCCAGCAGCTAGTAAAGCTGTTATATAAGAGATGGCGGCTATAAAACTCAAAATGGCGGCTGTAGAATGGTTCCAGCAGCTAGTAAAGCTGTTATATAAGAGATGGCGGCTATAAAACTCAAAATGGCGGCTGTAGAATGGTTCCAGCAGCTAGTAAAGCTGTTATATAAGAGATGGCGGCTATAAAACTCAAAATGGCGGCTGTAGAATGGTTCCAGCAGCTAGTAAAGCTGTTATATAAGAGATGGCGGCTATAAAACTCAAAATGGCGGCTGTAGAATGGTTCCAGCAGCTAGTAAAGCTGTTATATAAGAGATGGCGGCTATAAAACTCAAAATGGCGGCTGTAGAATGGTTCCAGCAGCTAGTAAAGCTGTTATATAAGAGATGGCGGCTATAAAACTCAAAATGGCGGCTGTAGAATGGTTCCAGCAGCTAGTATAGCTGTTATATAAGAGATGGCGGCTATAAAACTCAAAATGGCGGCTGTAGAATGGTTCCAGCAGCTAGTAAAGCTGTTATATAAGAGATGGCGGCTATAAAACTCAAAATGGCGGCTGTAGAATGGTTCCAGCAGCTAGTAAAGCTGTTATATAAGAGATGGCGGCTATAAAACTCAAAATGGCGGCTGTAGAATGGTTCCAGCAGCTAGTAAAGCTGTTATATAAGAGATGGCGGCTATAAAACTCAAAATGGCGGCTGTAGAATGGTTCCAGCAGCTAGTAAAGCTGTTATATAAGAGATGGCGGCTATAAAACTCAAAATGGCGGCTGTAGAATGGTTCCAGCAGCTAGTAAAGCTGTTATATAAGAGATGGCGGCTATAAAACTCAAAATGGCGGCTGTAGAATGGTTCCAGCAGCTAGTAAAGCTGTTATATAAGAGATGGCGGCTATAAAACTCAAAATGGCGGCTGTAGAATGGTTCCAGCAGCTAGTAAAGCTGTTATATAAGAGATGGCGGCTATAAAACTCAAAATGGCGGCTGTAGAATGGTTCCAGCAGCTAGTAAAGCTGTTATATAAGAGATGGCGGCTATAAAACTCAAAATGGCGGCTGTAGAATGGTTCCAGCAGCTAGTATAAGCTGTTATATAAGAGATGGCGGCTATAAAACTCAAAATGGCGGCTGTAGAATGGTTCCAGCAGCTAGTAAAGCTGTTATATAAGAGATGGCGGCTATAAAACTCAAAATGGCGGCTGTAGAATGGTTCCAGCAGCTAGTAAAGCTGTTATATAAGAGATGGCGGCTATAAAACTCAAAATGGCGGCTGTAGAATGGTTCCAGCAGCTAGTAAAGCTGTTATATAAGAGATGGCGGCTATAAAACTCAAAATGGCGGCTGTAGAATGGTTCCAGCAGCTAGTAAAGCTGTTATATAAGAGATGGCGGCTATAAAACTCAAAATGGCGGCTGTAGAATGGTTCCAGCAGCTAGTAAAGCTGTTATATAAGAGATGGCGGCTATAAAACTCAAAATGGCGGCTGTAGAATGGTTCCAGCAGCTAGTAAAGCTGTTATATAAGAGATGGCGGCTATAAAACTCAAAATGGCGGCTGTAGAATGGTTCCAGCAGCTAGTAAAGCTGTTATATAAGAGATGGCGGCTATAAAACTCAAAATGGCGGCTGTAGAATGGTTCCAGCAGCTAGTAAAGCTGTTATATAAGAGATGGCGGCTATAAAACTCAAAATGGCGGCTGTAGAATGGTTCCAGCAGCTAGTAAAGCTGTTATATAAGAGATGGCGGCTATAAAACTCAAAATGGCGGCTGTAGAATGGTTCCAGCAGCTAGTAAAGCTGTTATATAAGAGATGGCGGCTATAAAACTCAAAATGGCGGCTGTAGAATGGTTCCAGCAGCTAGTATAGCTGTTATATAAGAGATGGCGGCTATAAAACTCAAAATGGCGGCTGTAGAATGGTTCCAGCAGCTAGTAAAGCTGTTATATAAGAGATGGCGGCTATAAAACTCAAAATGGCGGCTGTAGAATGGTTCCAGCAGCTAGTAAAGCTGTTATATAAGAGATGGCGGCTATAAAACTCAAAATGGCGGCTGTAGAATGGTTCCAGCAGCTAGTAAAGCTGTTATATAAGAGATGGCGGCTATAAAACTCAAAATGGCGGCTGTAGAATGGTTCCAGCAGCTAGTAAAGCTGTTATATAAGAGATGGCGGCTATAAAACTCAAAATGGCGGCTGTAGAATGGTTCCAGCAGCTAGTAAAGCTGTTATATAAGAGATGGCGGCTATAAAACCCAAAATGGCGGCTGTAGAATGGTTCCAGCAGCTAGTAAAGCTGTTATATAAGAGATGGCGGCTATAAAACTCAAAATGGCGGCTGTAGAATGGTTCCAGCAGCTAGTAAAGCTGTTATATAAGAGATGGCGGCTATAAAACTCAAAATGGCGGCTGTAGAATGGTTCCAGCAGCTAGTAAAGCTGTTATATAAGAGATGGCGGCTATAAAACTCAAAATGGCGGCTGTAGAATGGTTCCAGCAGCTAGTAAAGCTGTTATATAAGAGATGGCGGCTATAAAACTCAAAATGGCGGCTGTAGAATGGTTCCAGCAGCTAGTAAAGCTGTTATATAAGAGATGGCGGCTATAAAACTCAAAATGGCGGCTGTAGAATGGTTCCAGCAGCTAGTAAAGCTGTTATATAAGAGATGGCGGCTATAAAACTCAAAATGGCGGCTGTAGAATGGTTCCAGCAGCTAGTAAAGCTGTTATATAAGAGATGGCGGCTATAAAACTCAAAATGGCGGCTGTAGAATGGTTCCAGCAGCTAGTAAAGCTGTTATATAAGAGATGGCGGCTATAAAACTCAAAATGGCGGCTGTAGAATGGTTCCAGCAGCTAGTAAAGCTGTTATATAAGAGATGGCGGCTATAAAACTCAAAATGGCGGCTGTAGAATGGTTCCAGCAGCTAGTAAAGCTGTTATATAAGAGATGGCGGCTATAAAACTCAAAATGGCGGCTGTAGAATGGTTCCAGCAGCTAGTAAAGCTGTTATATAAGAGATGGCGGCTATAAAACTCAAAATGGCGGCTGTAGAATGGTTCCAGCAGCTAGTATAGCTGTTATATAAGAGATGGCGGCTATAAAACTCAAAATGGCGGCTGTAGAATGGTTCCAGCAGCTAGTAAAGCTGTTATATAAGAGATGGCGGCTATAAAACTCAAAATGGCGGCTGTAGAATGGTTCCAGCAGCTAGTATAGCTGTTGTATAAGAGATGGCGGCTATAAAACTCAAAATGGCGGCTGTAGAATGGTTCCAGCAGCTAGTAAAGCTGTTATATAAGAGATGGCGGCTATAAAACCCAAAATGGCGGCTGTAGAATGGTTCCAGCAGCTGGTAAGGCTGTTACATAAGAGATGGCGGCTATAAAACTCAAAATGGCGGCTATAGAATGGTTCCAGCAGCTAGTAATGCTGTTATATAAGAGATGGCGGGTACAAAACCAAAAATGGCGGCTGTAGAATGGTTCCAGCAGCTAGAAAGCTGATATATAAGAGATGGCGGCTATAAAACTCAAAATGGCGGCTGTAGAATGGTTCCAGCAGCTAGTAAAGGCTGTTATATAAGAGATGGCGGCTATAAAACTCAAAATGGCGGCTGTAGAATGGTTCCAGCAGCTAGTAAAGCTGTTATATAAGAGATGGCGGCTATAAAACTCAAAATGGCGGCTGTAGAATGGTTCCAGCAGCTAGTAAAGCTGTTATATAAGAGATGGCGGCTATAAAACTCAAAATGGCGGCTGTAGAATGGTTCCAGCAGCTAGTAAAGCTGTTATATAAGAGATGGCGGCTATAAAACTCAAAATGGCGGCTGTAGAATGGTTCCAGCAGCTAGTAAAGCTGTTATATAAGAGATGGCGGCTATAAAACTCAAAATGGCGGCTGTAGAATGGTTCCAGCAGCTAGTAAAGCTGTTATATAAGAGATGGCGGCTATAAAACTCAAAATGGCGGCTGTAGAATGGTTCCAGCAGCTAGTAAAGCTGTTATATAAGAGATGGCGGCTATAAAACTCAAAATGGCGGCTGTAGAATGGTTCCAGCAGCTAGTATAGCTGTTATATAAGAGATGGCGGCTATAAAACTCAAAATGGCGGCTGTAGAATGGTTCCAGCAGCTAGTATAGCTGTTATATAAGAGATGGCGGCTATAAAACTCAAAATGGCGGCTGTAGAATGGTTCCAGCAGCTAGTAAAGCTGTTATATAAGAGATGGCGGCTATAAAACTCAAAATGGCGGCTGTAGAATGGTTCCAGCAGCTAGTAAAGCTGTTATATAAGAGATGGCGGCTATAAAACTCAAAATGGCGGCTGTAGAATGGTTCCAGCAGCTAGTAAAGCTGTTATATAAGAGATGGCGGCTATAAAACTCAAAATGGCGGCTGTAGAATGGTTCCAGCAGCTAGTAAAGCTGTTATATAAGAGATGGCGGCTATAAAAACCAAAAATGGCGGCTGTAGAATGGTTCCAGCAGCTAGTAAAGCTGTTATATAAGAGATGGCGGCTATAAAACTCAAAATGGCGGCTGTAGAATGGTTCCAGCAGCTAGTAAAGCTGTTATATAAGAGATGGCGGCTATAAAACTCAAAATGGCGGCTGTAGAATGGTTCCAGCAGCTAGTAAAGCTGTTATATAAGAGATGGCGGCTATAAAACTCAAAATGGCGGCTGTATTTGTAAATGGTTCCAGCAGCTAGTAAAGCTGTTATATAAGAGATGGCGGCTATAAAACTCAAAATGGCGGCTGTAGAATGGTTCCAGCAGCTAGTAAAGCTGTTATATAAGAGATGGCGGCTATAAAACTCAAAATGGCGGCTGTAGAATGGTTCCAGCAGCTAGTAAAGCTGTTATATAAGAGATGGCGGCTATAAAACTCAAAATGGCGGCTGTAGAATGGTTCCAGCAGCTAGTAAAGCTGTTATATAAGAGATGGCGGCTATAAAACTCAAAATGGCGGCTGTAGAATGGTTCCAGCAGCTAGTAAAGCTGTTATATAAGAGATGGCGGCTATAAAACTCAAAATGGCGGCTGTAGAATGGTTCCAGCAGCTAGTAAAGCTGTTATATAAGAGATGGCGGCTATAAAACTCAAAATGGCGGCTGTAGAATGGTTCCAGCAGCTAGTAAAGCTGTTATATAAGAGATGGCGGCTATAAAACTCAAAATGGCGGCTGTAGAATGGTTCCAGCAGCTAGTAAAGCTGTTATATAAGAGATGGCGGCTATAAAACTCAAAATGGCGGCTGTAGAATGGTTCCAGCAGCTAGTATAGCTGTTATATAAGAGATGGCGGCTATAAAACCCAAAATGGCGGCTGTAGAATGGTTCCAGCAGCTAGTAAAGCTGTTATATAAGAGATGGCGGCTATAAAACTCAAAATGGCGGCTGTAGAATGGTTCCAGCAGCTAGTAAAGCTGTTATATAAGAGATGGCGGCTATAAAACCCAAAATGGCGGCTGTAGAATGGTTCCAGCAGCTAGTAAAGCTGTTATATAAGAGATGGCGGCTATAAAACTCAAAATGGCGGCTGTAGAATGGTTCCAGCAGCTAGTAAAGCTGTTATATAAGAGATGGCGGCTATAAAACCCAAAATGGCGGCTGTAGAATGGTTCCAGCAGCTAGTAAAGCTGTTATATAAGAGATGGCGGCTATAAAACCCAAAATGGCGGCTGTAGAATGGTTCCAGCAGCTAGTAAGGCTGTTACATAAGAGATGGCGGCTATAAAACTCAAAATGGCGGCTGTAGAATGGTTCCAGCAGCTAGTAATGCTGTTATATAAGAGATGGCGGGTACAAAACCAAAAAGGGGGCTTTAGAATGGTTCCAGCAGCTAGTAAAGCTGTTATATAAGAGATGGCGGCTATAAAACTCAAAATGGCGGCTGTAGAATGGTTCCAGCAGCTAGTAAAGCTGTTATATAAGAGATGGCGGCTATAAAACTCAAAATGGCGGCTGTAGAATGGTTCCAGCAGCTAGTAAAGCTGTTATATAAGAGATGGCGGCTATAAAACTCAAAATGGCGGCTGTAGAATGGTTCCAGCAGCTAGTAAAGCTGTTATATAAGAGATGGCGGCTATAAAACTCAAAATGGCGGCTGTAGAATGGTTCCAGCAGCTAGTAAAGCTGTTATATAAGAGATGGCGGCTATAAAACTCAAAATGGCGGCTGTAGAATGGTTCCAGCAGCTAGTAAAGCTGTTATATAAGAGATGGCGGCTATAAAACTCAAAATGGCGGCTGTAGAATGGTTCCAGCAGCTAGTAAAGCTGTTATATAAGAGATGGCGGCTATAAAACTCAAAATGGCGGCTGTAGAATGGTTCCAGCAGCTAGTAAAGCTGTTATATAAGAGATGGCGGCTATAAAACTCAAAATGGCGGCTGTAGAATGGTTCCAGCAGCTAGTAAAGCTGTTATATAAGAGATGGCGGCTATAAAACCCAAAATGGCGGCTGTAGAATGGTTCCAGCAGCTAGTAAAGCTGTTATATAAGAGATGGCGGCTATAAAACTCAAAATGGCGGCTGTAGAATGGTTCCAGCAGCTAGTAAAGCTGTTATATAAGAGATGGCGGCTACAAAATGGCGCTGTAGAATGGTTCCAGCAGCTAGTAAAGTGTTATATAAGAGATGGCGGCTATAAAACTCAAAATGGCGGCTGTAGAATGGTTCCAGCAGCTAGTAAAGCTGTTATATAAGAGATGGCGGCTATAAAACTCAAAATGGCGGCTGTAGAATGGTTCCAGCAGCTAGTAAAGCTGTTATATAAGAGATGGCGGCTATAAAACTCAAAATGGCGGCTGTAGAATGGTTCCAGCAGCTAGTAAAGCTGTTATATAAGAGATGGCGGCTATAAAACTCAAAATGGCGGCTGTAGAATGGTTCCAGCAGCTAGTAAAGCTGTTATATAAGAGATGGCGGCTATAAAACTCAAAATGGCGGCTGTAGAATGGTTCCAGCAGCTAGTAAAGCTGTTATATAAGAGATGGCGGCTATAAAACTCAAAATGGCGGCTGTAGAATGGTTCCAGCAGCTAGTAAAGCTGTTATATAAGAGATGGCGGCTATAAAACTCAAAATGGCGGCTGTAGAATGGTTCCAGCAGCTAGTAAAGCTGTTATATAAGAGATGGCGGCTATAAAACTCAAAATGGCGGCTGTAGAATGGTTCCAGCAGCTAGTAAAGCTGTTATATAAGAGATGGCGGCTATAAAACTCAAAATGGCGGCTGTAGAATGGTTCCAGCAGCTAGTAAAGCTGTTATATAAGAGATGGCGGCTATAAAACTCAAAATGGCGGCTGTAGAATGGTTCCAGCAGCTAGTAAAGCTGTTATATAAGAGATGGCGGCTATAAAACTCAAAATGGCGGCTGTAGAATGGTTCCAGCAGCTAGTAAAGCTGTTATATAAGAGATGGCGGCTATAAAACTCAAAATGGCGGCTGTAGAATGGTTCCAGCAGCTAGTAAAGCTGTTATATAAGAGATGGCGGCTATAAAACTCAAAATGGCGGCTGTAGAATGGTTCCAGCAGCTAGTAAAGCTGTTATATAAGAGATGGCGGCTATAAAACTCAAAATGGCGGCTGTAGAATGGTTCCAGCAGCTAGTAAAGCTGTTATATAAGAGATGGCGGCTATAAAACTCAAAATGGCGGCTGTAGAATGGTTCCAGCAGCTAGTATAGCTGTTATATAAGAGATGGCGGCTATAAAACTCAAAATGGCGGCTGTAGAATGGTTCCAGCAGCTAGTATAGCTGTTATATAAGAGATGGCGGCTATAAAACTCAAAATGGCGGCTGTAGAATGGTTCCAGCAGCTAGTAAAGCTGTTATATAAGAGATGGCGGCTATAAAACTCAAAATGGCGGCTGTAGAATGGTTCCAGCAGCTAGTAAAGCTGTTATATAAGAGATGGCGGCTATAAAACTCAAAATGGCGGCTGTAGAATGGTTCCAGCAGCTAGTAAAGCTGTTATATAAGAGATGGCGGCTATAAAACTCAAAATGGCGGCTGTAGAATGGTTCCAGCAGCTAGTAAAGCTGTTATATAAGAGATGGCGGCTATAAAACTCAAAATGGCGGCTGTAGAATGGTTCCAGCAGCTAGTAAAGCTGTTATATAAGAGATGGCGGCTATAAAACTCAAAATGGCGGCTGTAGAATGGTTCCAGCAGCTAGTATAGCTGTTATATAAGAGATGGCGGCTATAAAACTCAAAATGGCGGCTGTAGAATGGTTCCAGCAGCTAGTAAAGCTGTTATATAAGAGATGGCGGCTATAAAACTCAAAATGGCGGCTGTAGAATGGTTCCAGCAGCTAGTAAAGCTGTTATATAAGAGATGGCGGCTATAAAACTCAAAATGGCGGCTGTAGAATGGTTCCAGCAGCTAGTAAAGCTGTTATATAAGAGATGGCGGCTATAAAACTCAAAATGGCGGCTGTAGAATGGTTCCAGCAGCTAGTAAAGCTGTTATATAAGAGATGGCGGCTATAAAACTCAAAATGGCGGCTGTAGAATGGTTCCAGCAGCTAGTAAAGCTGTTATATAAGAGATGGCGGCTATAAAACTCAAAATGGCGGCTGTAGAATGGTTCCAGCAGCTAGTAAAGCTGTTATATAAGAGATGGCGGCTATAAAACTCAAAATGGCGGCTGTAGAATGGTTCCAGCAGCTAGTATAGCTGTTATATAAGAGATGGCGGCTATAAAACTCAAAATGGCGGCTGTAGAATGGTTCCAGCAGCTAGTAAAGCTGTTATATAAGAGATGGCGGCTATAAAACTCAAAATGGCGGCTGTAGAATGGTTCCAGCAGCTAGTAAAGCTGTTATATAAGAGATGGCGGCTATAAAACTCAAAATGGCGGCTGTAGAATGGTTCCAGCAGCTAGTAAAGCTGTTATATAAGAGATGGCGGCTATAAAACTCAAAATGGCGGCTGTAGAATGGTTCCAGCAGCTAGTAAAGCTGTTATATAAGAGATGGCGGCTATAAAACTCAAAATGGCGGCTGTAGAATGGTTCCAGCAGCTAGTAAAGCTGTTATATAAGAGATGGCGGCTATAAAACTCAAAATGGCGGCTGTAGAATGGTTCCAGCAGCTAGTAAAGCTGTTATATAAGAGATGGCGGCTATAAAAACTCAAAATGGCGGCTGTAGAATGGTTCCAGCAGCTAGTAAAGCTGTTATATAAGAGATGGCGGCTATAAAACTCAAAATGGCGGCTGTAGAATGGTTCCAGCAGCTAGTAAAGCTGTTATATAAGAGATGGCGGCTATAAAACCCAAAATGGCGGCTGTAGAATGGTTCCAGCAGCTAGTATAGCTGTTATATAAGAGATGGCGGCTATAAAACTCAAAATGGCGGCTGTAGAATGGTTCCAGCAGCTAGTAAAGCTGTTATATAAGAGATGGCGGCTATAAAACTCAAAATGGCGGCTGTAGATTTCTGTAGAATGGTTCCAGCAGCTAGTATAGCTGTTATATAAGAGATGGCGGCTATAAAACTCAAAATGGCGGCTGTAGAATGGTTCCAGCAGCTAGTAAAGCTGTTATATAAGAGATGGCGGCTATAAAATTCAAAATGGCGGCTGTAGAATGGTTCCAGCAGCTAGTAAAGCTGTTATATAAGAGATGGCGGCTATAAAACTCAAAATGGCGGCTGTAGAATGGTTCCAGCAGCTAGTATAGCTGTTATATAAGAGATGGCGGCTATAAAACTCAAAATGGCGGCTGTAGAATGGTTCCAGCAGCTAGTAAAGCTGTTATATAAGAGATGGCGGCTATAAAACTCAAAATGGCGGCTGTAGAATGGTTCCAGCAGCTAGTAAAGCTGTTATATAAGAGATGGCGGCTATAAAACTCAAAATGGCGGCTGTAGAATGGTTCCAGCAGCTAGTAAAGCTGTTATATAAGAGATGGCGGCTATAAAACTCAAAATGGCGGCTGTAGAATGGTTCCAGCAGCTAGTAAAGCTGTTATATAAGAGATGGCGGCTATAAAACCCAAAATGGCGGCTGTAGAATGGTTCCAGCAGCTAGTAAAGCTGTTATATAAGAGATGGCGGCTATAAAACTCAAAATGGCGGCTGTAGAATGGTTCCAGCAGCTAGTAAAGCTGTTATATAAGAGATGGCGGCTATAAAACCCAAAATGGCGGCTGTAGAATGGTTCCAGCAGCTAGTAAAGCTGTTATATAAGAGATGGCGGCTATAAAACTCAAAATGGCGGCTGTAGAATGGTTCCAGCAGCTAGTATAGCTGTTATATAAGAGATGGCGGCTATAAAACTCAAAATGGCGGCTGTAGAATGGTTCCAGCAGCTAGTAATAGCTGTTATATAAGAGATGGCGGCTATAAAACTCAAAATGGCGGCTGTAGAATGGTTCCAGCAGCTAGTATAGCTGTTATATAAGAGATGGCGGCTATAAAACCCAAAATGGCGGCTGTAGAATGGTTCCAGCAGCTAGTATAGCTGTTATATAAGAGATGGCGGCTATAAAACTCAAAAATGGCGGTTGTATAAGATGGATGGCGGCTATAAATAAGCTGTTATATAAGAGATGGCGGCTATAAAACTCAAAATGGCGGCTGTAGAATGGTTCCAGCAGCTAGTAAAGCTGTTATATAAGAGATGGCGGCTATAAAACTCAAAATGGCGGCTGTAGAATGGTTCCAGCAGCTAGTAAAGCTGTTATATAAGAGATGGCGGCTATAAAACTCAAAATGGCGGCTGTAGAATGGTTCCAGCAGCTAGTAAAGCTGTTATATAAGAGATGGCGGCTATAAAACTCAAAATGGCGGCTGTAGAATGGTTCCAGCAGCTAGTAAAGCTGTTATATAAGAGATGGCGGCTATAAAACTCAAAATGGCGGCTGTAGAATGGTTCCAGCAGCTAGTATAGCTGTTATATAAGAGATGGCGGCTATAAAAACTCAAAATGGCGGCTGTAGAATGGTTCCAGCAGCTAGTAAAGCTGTTATATAAGAGATGGCGGCTATAAAACTCAAAATGGCGGCTGTAGAATGGTTCCAGCAGCTAGTAAAGCTGTTATATAAGAGATGGCGGCTATAAAACTCAAAATGGCGGCTGTAGAATGGTTCCAGCAGCTAGTAAAGCTGTTATATAAGAGATGGCGGCTATAAAACTCAAAATGGCGGCTGTAGAATGGTTCCAGCAGCTAGTAATAGCTGTTATATAAGAGATGGCGGCTATAAAACTCAAAATGGCGGCTGTAGAATGGTTCCAGCAGCTAGTAAAGCTGTTATATAAGAGATGGCGGCTATAAAACCCAAAATGGCGGCTGTAGAATGGTTCCAGCAGCTAGTAAAGCTGTTATATAAGAGATGGCGGCTATAAAACTCAAAATGGCGGCTGTAGAATGGTTCCAGCAGCTAGTAAAGCTGTTATATAAGAGATGGCGGCTATAAAACTCAAAATGGCGGCTGTAGAATGGTTCCAGCAGCTAGTAAAGCTGTTATATAAGAGATGGCGGCTATAAAACTCAAAATGGCGGCTGTAGAATGGTTCCAGCAGCTAGTAAAGCTGTTATATAAGAGATGGCGGCTATAAAACTCAAAATGGCGGCTGTAGAATGGTTCCAGCAGCTAGTAAAGCTGTTATATAAGAGATGGCGGCTATAAAACTCAAAATGGCGGCTGTAGAATGGTTCCAGCAGCTAGTAAAGCTGTTATATAAGAGATGGCGGCTATAAAACTCAAAATGGCGGCTGTAGAATGGTTCCAGCAGCTAGTAAAGCTGTTATATAAGAGATGGCGGCTATAAAACTCAAAATGGCGGCTGTAGAATGGTTCCAGCAGCTAGTAAAGCTGTTATATAAGAGATGGCGGCTATAAAACTCAAAATGGCGGCTGTAGAATGGTTCCAGCAGCTAGTAAAGCTGTTATATAAGAGATGGCGGCTATAAAACTCAAAATGGCGGCTGTAGAATGGTTCCAGCAGCTAGTAAAGCTGTTATATAAGAGATGGCGGCTATAAAACTCAAAATGGCGGCTGTAGAATGGTTCCAGCAGCTAGTAAAGCTGTTATATAAGAGATGGCGGTATAAAACCAAAATGAGAATGGTTCCAGCGCTGGTAAAGCTGTTATATAAGAGATGGCGGCTATAAAACTCAAAATGGCGGCTGTAGAATGGTTCCAGCAGCTAAGTAGCTGTTATATAAGAGATGGCGGTATTAAACCCAAAATGGGGCTGTAGAATGGTTCCAGAGTATATAGTGTTATATAAGAGATGGCGGCTATAAAACTCCAAAATGGCGGCTGTAGAATGGTTCCAGCAGCTAGTAAAGCTGTTATATAAGAGATGGCGGCTATAAAACTCAAAATGGCGGCTGTAGAATGGTTCCAGCAGCTAGTTAAAGCTGTGATATATAAGAGATGGCGGCTATAAAACCCAAAATGGCGGCTGTAGAATGGTTCCAGCAGCTCAGTAAAGCTGTTATATAAGAGATGGCGGCTATAAAACTCAAAATGGCGGCTGTAGAATGGTTCCAGCAGCTAGTAAAGCTGTTATATAAGAGATGGGGAGTGAAAGCGTATAAGAGATGGCGGCTATAAACAAAATGGCGGTGGCTGTTATAAATGGCGGCTATAAACTCAAAATGGCGTGTAGAATGGTTCGCAGCTTAATAAGATATGGCGGCTATAGGTATAACTCAAAATGGCGGCTGTAGAATGGTTCCAGCAGCTAGTATACTGTTATATAAGAGATGGCGGCTATAAAACTCAAAATGGCGGCTGTAGAATGGTTCCAGCAGCTAGTAAAGCTGTTATATAAGAGATGGCGGCTATAAAACTCAAAATGGCGGCTGTAGAATGGTTCCAGCAGCTAGTAAAGCTGTTATATAAGAGATGGCGGCTATAAAACCCAAAATGGCGGCTGTAGAATGGTTCCAGCAGCTAGTAAAGCTGTTATATAAGAGATGGCGGCTATAAAACTCAAAATGGCGGCTGTAGAATGGTTCCAGCAGCTAGTAAAGCTGTTATATAAGAGATGGCGGCTATAAAACTCAAAATGGCGGCTGTAGAATGGTTCCAGCAGCTAGTAAAGCTGTTATATAAGAGATGGCGGCTATAAAACTCAAAATGGCGGCTGTAGAATGGTTCCAGCAGCTAGTAAAGCTGTTATATAAGAGATGGCGGCTATAAAACTCAAAATGGCGGCTGTAGAATGGTTCCAGCAGCTAGTAAAGCTGTTATATAAGAGATGGCGGCTATAAAACTCAAAATGGCGGCTGTAGAATGGTTCCAGCAGCTAGTATAGCTGTTATATAAGAGATGGCGGCTATAAAACTCCAAAATGGCGGCTGTAGAATGGTTCCAGCAGCTAGTAAAGCTGTTATATAAGAGATGGCGGCTATAAAACTCAAAATGGCGGCTGTAGAATGGTTCCAGCAGCTAGTAAAGCTGTTATATAAGAGATGGCGGCTATAAAACTCAAAATGGCGGCTGTAGAATGGTTCCAGCAGCTAGTAAAGCTGTTATATAAGAGATGGCGGCTATAAAACTCAAAATGGCGGCTGTAGAATGGTTCCAGCAGCTAGTAAAGCTGTTATATAAGAGATGGCGGCTATAAAACCCAAAATGGCGGCTGTAGAATGGTTCCAGCAGCTAGTAAAGCTGTTATATAAGAGATGGCGGCTATAAAACTCAAAATGGCGGCTGTAGAATGGTTCCAGCAGCTAGTAAAGCTGTTATATAAGAGATGGCGGCTATAAAAACCAAAATGGCGGCTGTAGAATGGTTCCAGCAGCTAGTAAAGCTGTTATATAAGAGATGGCGGCTATAAAACTCAAAATGGCGGCTGTAGAATGGTTCCAGCAGCTAGTAAAGCTGTTATATAAGAGATGGCGGCTATAAAACTCAAAATGGCGGCTGTAGAATGGTTCCAGCAGCTAGTAAAGCTGTTATATAAGAGATGGCGGCTATAAAACCCAAAATGGCGGCTGTAGAATGGTTCCAGCAGCTAGTAAAGCTGTTATATAAGAGATGGCGGCTATAAAACTCAAAATGGCGGCTGTAGAATGGTTCCAGCAGCTGAGTAAAGCTGTTATATAAGAGATGGCGGCTATAAAACTCAAAATGGCGGCTGTAGAATGGTTCCAGCAGCTAGTAAAGCTGTTATATAAGAGATGGCGGCTATAAAACTCAAAATGGCGGCTGTAGAATGGTTCCAGCAGCTAGTAAAGCTGTTATATAAGAGATGGCGGCTATAAAACTCAAAATGGCGGCTGTAGAATGGTTCCAGCAGCTAGTAAAGCTGTTATATAAGAGATGGCGGCTATAAAACCTCAAAATGGCGGCTGTAGAATGGTTCCAGCAGCTAGTAAAGCTGTTATATAAGAGATGGCGGCTATAAAACTCAAAATGGCGGCTGTAGAATGGTTCCAGCAGCTAGTAAAGCTGTTATATAAGAGATGGCGGCTATAAAACCCAAAATGGCGGCTGTAGAATGGTTCCAGCAGCTAGTAAAGCTGTTATATATTAGAGATGGCGGCTATAAAACTCAAAATGGCGGCTGTAGAATGGTTCCAGCAGCTAGTAAAGCTGTTATATAAGAGATGGCGGCTATAAAACTCAAAATGGCGGCTGTAGAATGGTTCCAGCAGCTAGTAAAGCTGTTTATAAAAGAGATGGCGGCTATAAAACTCAAAATGGCGGCTGTAGAATGGTTCCAGCAGCTAGTATTAAGCTGTTATATAAGAGATGGCGGCTATAAAACTCAAAATGGCGGCTGTAGAATGGTTCCAGCAGCTAGAAAAGCTGTTATATAAGAGATGGCGGCTATAAAACTCAAAATGGCGGCTGTAGAATGGTTCCAGCAGCTAGTAAAGCTGTTGTATATAAGAGATGGCGGCTATAAAACAAAGCTTCCAAAATGGCGGCTGTAGAATGGTTCCAGCAGCTAGTAAAGCTGTTATATAAGAGATGGCGGCTATAAAACTCAAAATGGCGGCTGTAGAATGGTTCCAGCAGCTAGTAAAGCTGTTATATAAGAGATGGCGGCTATAAAACTCAAAATGGCGGCTGTAGAATGGTTCCAGCAGCTAGTAAAGCTGTTATATAAGAGATGGCGGCTATAAAACTCAAAATGGCGGCTGTAGAATGGTTCCAGCAGCTAGTAAAGCTGTTATATAAGAGATGGCGGCTATAAAACTCAAAATGGCGGCTGTAGAATGGTTCCAGCAGCTAGTAAAGCTGTTATATAAGAGATGGCGGCTATAAAACTCAAAATGGCGGCTGTAGAATGGTTCCAGCAGCTAGTAAAGCTGTTATATAAGAGATGGCGGCTATAAAACTCAAAATGGCGGCTGTAGAATGGTTCCAGCAGCTAGTAAAGCTGTTATATAAGAGATGGCGGCTATAAAACTCAAAATGGCGGCTGTAGAATGGTTCCAGCAGCTAGTAAAGCTGTTATATAAGAGATGGCGGCTATAAAACTCAAAATGGCGGCTGTAGAATGGTTCCAGCAGCTAGTAAAGCTGTTATATAAGAGATGGCGGCTATAAAACTCAAAATGGCGGCTGTAGAATGGTTCCAGCAGCTAGTAAAGCTGTTATATAAGAGATGGCGGCTATAAAACTCAAAATGGCGGCTGTAGAATGGTTCCAGCAGCTAGTAAAGCTGTTATATAAGAGATGGCGGCTATAAAACTCAAAATGGCGGCTGTAGAATGGTTCCAGCAGCTAGTAAAGCTGTTATATAAGAGATGGCGGCTATAAAACCCAAAATGGCGGCTGTAGAATGGTTCCAGCTAGTTTAAAGCTGTTATATAAGAGATGGCGGCTATAAAACTCAAAATGGCGGCTGTAGAATGGTTCCAGCAGCTAGTAAAGCTGTTATATAAGAGATGGCGGTATAAAATCAAAAAAGTACCCAAAATGGCGGCTGTAGAATGGTTCCGTTTAAAAGGATGGCAAATGCTGTAGCATGGTTCCAGAGTAAAGCTGTTATATAAGAGATGGCGGCTATAAAAACTCAAAATGGCGGCTGTAGAATGGTTCCAGCAGCTAGTAAAGCTGTTATATAAGAGATGGCGGCTATAAAACTCCAGTAAAAATGGCGGCTGTAGAATGGTTCCAGCAGCTAGTAAAGCTGTTATATAAGAGATGGCGGCTATAAAACTCAAAATGGCGGCTGTAGAATGGTTCCAGCAGCTAGTAAAGCTGTTATATAAGAGATGGCGGCTATAAAACCTCAAAATGGCGGCTGTAGAATGGTTCCAGCAGCTAGTAAAGCTGTTATATAAGAGATGGCGGCTATAAAAACCCAAAATGGCGGCTGTAGAATGGTTCCAGCAGCTAGTAAAGCTGTTATATAAGAGATGGCGGCTATAAAACCCAAAATGGCGGCTGTAGAATGGTTCCAGCAGCTAGTAAAGCTGTTATATAAGAGATGGCGGCTATAAAACTCAAAATGGCGGCTGTAGAATGGTTCCAGCAGCTAGTAAAGCTGTTATATAAGAGATGGCGGCTATAAAAACCCAAAATGGCGGCTGTAGAATGGTTCCAGCAGCTAGTAAAGTTTTTTTATAAGAGATGGCGGCTATAAAACTCAAAATGGCGGCTGTAGAATGGTTCCAGCAGCTAGTAAAGCTGTTATATAAGAGATGGCGGCTATAAAACTCAAGCAAAATGGCGGCTGTAGAATGGTTCCAGCGCTAGTAAAGCTGTTATATAAGAGATGGCGGCTAAACAAAATGGCGGCTGTAGAATGGTTCCAGCAGCTGTTATTATAAGAGATGGCGGCTATAAAAACTCAAAATGGCGGCTGTAGAATGGTTCGCAGCTAGTAAAGCAGCTAAAACTCAAAATGGCGGCTGTAGAATGGTTCCAGCAGCTAGTAAAGCTGTTAGATAAGAGATGGCGGCTATAAAACTCAAAATGGCGGCTGTAGAATGGTTCCAGCAGCTAGTAAAGCTGTTATATAAGAGATGGCGGCTATAAAACTCAAAATGGCGGCTGTAGAATGGTTCCAGCAGCTAGTAAAGCTGTTATATAAGAGATGGCGGCTATAAAACTCAAAATGGCGGCTGTAGAATGGTTCCAGCAGCTAGTAAAGCTTATGTTATAAGAGATGGCGGCTATAAAACTCAAAATGGCGGCTGTAGAATGGTTCCAGCAGCTAGTAAAGCTGTTATATAAGAGATGGCGGCTATAAAACCAAAATGGCGGCTGTAGAATGGTTCCAGCAGCTAGTAAAGCTGTTAGTATAAGAGATGGCGGCTATAAAACTCAAAATGGCGGCTGTAGAATGGTTCCAGCAGCTAGTAAAGCTGTTATATAAGAGATGGCGGCTATAAAACTCAAAATGGCGGCTGTAGAATGGTTCCAGCAGCTAGTAAAGCTGTTATATAAGAGATGGCGGCTATAAAACTCAAAATGGTTAGAATGGTTCCGCAGCTGTTATATAAGAGATGGCGGCTATAAAACTCAAAATGGCGGCTTTTAGAATGGTTCCAGCAGCTAGTAAAGCTGTTATATAAGAGATGGCGGCTATAAAACCCAAAATGGCGGCTGTAGAATGGTTCCAGCAGCTAGTAAAGCTGTTATATAAGAGATGGCGGCTATATAAACCCAAAATGGCGGCTGTAGAATGGTTCCAGCAGCTAGTAAAGCTGTTATATAAGAGATGGCGGCTATAAAACTCAAAATGGCGGCTGTAGAATGGTTCCAGCAGCTAGTAAAGCTGTTATATAAGAGATGGCGGCTATAAAACTCAAAATGGCGGCTGTAGAATGGTTCCAGCAGCTAGTAAAGCTGTTATATAAGAGATGGCGGCTATAAAACTCAAAATGGCGGCTGTAGAATGGTTCCAGCAGCTAGTAAAGCTGTTATATAAGAGATGGCGGCTATAAAACTCAAAATGGCGGCTGTAGAATGGTTCCAGCAGCTAGTATAGCTGTTATATAAGAGATGGCGGCTATAAAACTCAAAATGGCGGCTGTAGAATGGTTCCAGCAGCTAGTATAAGTTGTTATATAAGAGATGGCGGCTATAAAACTCAAAATGGCGGCTGTAGAATGGTTCCAGCAGCTAGTATAGCTGTTATATAAGAGATGGCGGCTATAAAACTCAAAAAGGGCGGCTGTAGAATGGTTCCAGCAGCTAGTATAGCTGTTATATAAGAGATGGCGGCTATAAAACTCAAAATGGGGGGTTCCGCAGCTAGTATGTTATATAAGAGATGGCGGGTATAAACCAAAAGCGGCTGTAGAATGGTTAGTAGTAAGCTGTTATATAAGAGATGGCGGCTATAAAACTCCAAAATGGCGGCTGTAGAATGGTTCCAGCAGCTAGTAAAGCTGTTATATAAGAGATGGCGGCTATAAAACTCAAAATGGCGGCTGTAGAATGGTTCCAGCAGCTAGTAAAGCTGTTATATAAGAGATGGCGGCTATAAAACTCAAAATGGCGGCTGTAGAATGGTTCCAGCAGCTAGTAAAGCTGTTATATAAGAGATGGCGGCTATAAAACTCAAAATGGCGGCTGTAGAATGGTTCCAGCAGCTAGTAAAGCTGTTATATAAGAGATGGCGGCTATAAAACTCAAAATGGCGGCTGTAGAATGGTTCCAGCAGCTAGTAAAGCTGTTATATAAGAGCTGTTATATAAGAGATGGCGGCTATAAAACTAAAGGATGGCTATAAAACTCAAAATGGCGGCTGTAGAATGGTTCCAGCAGCTAGTAAAGCTGTTATATAAGAGATGGCGGCTATAAAACCCAAAATGGCGGCTGTAGAATGGTTCCAGCAGCTAGTAAAGCTGTTATATAAGAGATGGCGGCTAAATAAAACTCAAAATGGCGGCTGTAGAATGGTTCCAGCAGCTGGTAAAGCTGTTATATAAGAGATGGCGGCTATAAAACTCAAAATGGCGGCTGTAGAATGGTTCCAGCAGCTAGTAAAGCTGTTATATAAGAGATGGCGGCTATAAAACTCAAAATGGCGGCTGTAGAATGGTTCCAGCAGCTAGTAAAGCTGTTATATAAGAGATGGCGGCTATAAAACTCAAAATGGCGGCTGTAGAATGGTTCCAGCAGCTAGTAAAGCTGTTATATAAGAGATGGCGGCTATAAAACTCAAAATGGCGGCTGTAGAATGGTTCCAGCAGCTAGTAAAGCTGTTATATAAGAGATGGCGGCTATAAAACTCAAAATGGCGGCTGTAGAATGGTTCCAGCAGCTAGTAATAGCTGTTATATAAGAGATGGCGGCTATAAAAACTCAAAATGGCGGCTGTAGAATGGTTCCAGCAGCTAGTAAAGCTGTTATATAAGAGATGGCGGCTATAAAACTCAAAATGGCGGCTGTAGAATGGTTCCAGCAGCTAGTAAAGCTGTTATATAAGAGATGGCGGCTATAAAACCCAAAATGGCGGCTGTAGAATGGTTCCAGCAGCTAGTAAAGCTGTTATATAAGAGATGGCGGCTATAAAAACTCAAAATGGCGGCTGTAGAATGGTTCCAGCAGCTAGTAAAGCTGTTATATAAGAGATGGCGGCTATAAAACCCAAAATGGCGGCTGTAGAATGGTTCCAGCAGCTAGTAAAGCTGTTATATAAGAGATGGCGGCTATAAAACTCAAAATGGCGGCTGTAGAATGGTTCCAGCAGCTAGTAAAGCTTTATATAAGTAGATGGCGGCTGTAAAACTCAAAATGGCGGCTGTAGAATGGTTAGTATTATAAGAGATGGCGGCTATAAAACTCAAAATGGCGGCTGTAGAATGGTTCCAGCAGCTAGTAAAGCTGTTATATAAGAGATGGCGGCTATAAAACTCAAAATGGCGGCTGTAGAATGGTTCCAGCAGCTAGTAAAAGCTGTTATATAAGAGATGGCGGCGATTAAAAACCCAAAATGGCGGCTGTAGAATGGTTCCAGCAGCTAGTAAAGCTGTTATATAAGAGATGGCGGCTATAAAACTCCAAAATGGCGGCTGTAGAATGGTTCCAGCAGCTAGTAAAGCTGTTATATAAGAGATGGCGGCTATAAAAACCCAAAATGGCGGCTGTAGAATGGTTCCAGCAGCTAGTAAAGCTGTTATATAAGAGATGGCGGCTATAAAACTCAAAATGGCGGCTGTAGAATGGTTCCAGCAGCTAGTAAAGCTGTTATATAAGAGATGGCGGCTATAAAACCCAAAATGGCGGCTGTAGAATGGTTCCAGCAGCTAGTAAAGCTGTTATATAAGAGATGGCGGCTATAAAAAACTCAAAATGGCGGCTGTAGAATGGTTCCAGCAGCTAGTAAAGCTGTTATATAAGAGATGGCGGCTATAAAACTCAAAATGGCGGCTGTAGAATGGTTCCAGCAGCTAGTATAGCTGTTATATAAGAGATGGCGGGTATAAAACCCAAAATGGCGGCTGTAGAATGGTTCCAGCAGCTAGTAAAGCTGTTATATAAGAGATGGCGGCTATAAAACTCAAAATGGCGGCTGTAGAATGGTTCCAGCAGCTAGTAAAGCTGTTATATAAGAGATGGCGGCTATAAAACTCAAAATGGCGGCTGTAGAATGGTTCCAGCAGCTAGTAAAGCTGTTATATAAGAGATGGCGGCTATAAAACCCAAAATGGCGGCTGTAGAATGGTTCCAGCAGCTAGTAAAGCTGTTATACTTAAGAGATGGCGGCTATAAAACTCAAAATGGCGGCTGTAGAATGGTTCCAGCAGCTAGTGTTGCTGTTATATAAGAGATGGCGGCTATAAAACCCAAAATGGCGGCTGTAGAATGGTTCCAGCAGCTAGTAAAGCTGTTATATAAGAGATGGCGGCTATAAAACTCAAAATGGCGGCTGTAGAATGGTTCCAGCAGCTAGTAAAGCTGTTATATAAGAGATGGCGGCTATAAAACTCAAAATGGCGGCTGTAGAATGGTTCCAGCAGCTAGTAAAGCTGTTATATAAGAGATGGCGGCCATAAAAACTCAAAATGGCGGCTGTAGAATGGTTCCAGCAGCTAGTAAAGCTGTTATATAAGAGATGGCGGCTATAAAACTCAAAATGGCGGCTGTAGAATGGTTCCAGCAGCTAGTAAAGCTGTTATATAAGAGATGGCGGCTATAAAACTCAAAATGGCGGCTGTAGAATGGTTCCAGCAGCTAGTAAAGCTGTTATATAAGAGATGGCGGCTATAAAACTCAAAATGGCGGCTGTAGAATGGTTCCAGCAGCTAGTAAAGCTGTTATATAAGAGATGGCGGCTATAAAACTCCAAAATGGCGGCTGTAGAATGGTTCCAGCAGCTAGTAAAGCTGTTATATAAGAGATGGCGGCTATAAAACTCAAAATGGCGGCTGTAGAATGGTTCCAGCAGCTAGTAAAGCTGTTATATAAGAGATGGCGGCTATAAAACTCAAAATGGCGGCTGTAGAATGGTTCCAGCAGCTAGTAAAGCTGTTATATAAGAGATGGCGGCTATAAAACCCAAAATGGCGGCTGTAGAATGGTTCCAGCAGCTAGTATAGCTGTTATATAAGAGATGGCGGCTATAAAACTCAAAATGGCGGCTGTAGAATGGTTCCAGCAGCTAGTAAAGCTGTTATATAAGAGATGGCGGCTACAAAAACTCAAAATGGCGGCTGTAGAATGGTTCCAGCAGCTAGTAAAGCTGTTATATAAGAGATGGCGGCTATAAAACTCAAAATGGCGGCTGTAGAATGGTTCCAGCAGCTAGTAAAGCTGTTATATAAGAGATGGCGGCTATAAAAACTCAAAATGGCGGCTGTAGAATGGTTCCAGCAGCTAGTAAAGCTGTTATATAAGAGATGGCGGCTATAAAACTCAAAATGGCGGCTGTAGAATGGTTCCAGCAGCTAGTAAAGCTGTTATATAAGAGATGGCGGCTATAAAACTCAAAATGGCGGCTGTAGAATGGTTCCAGCAGCTAGTAAAGCTGTTATATAAGAGATGGCGGCTATAAAACCCAAAAATGGCGGCTGTAGAATGGTTCCAGCAGCTAGTAAAGCTGTTATATAAGAGATGGCGGCTATAAAACTCAAAATGGCGGCTGTAGAATGGTTCCAGCAGCTAGTAAAGCTGTTATATAAGAGATGGCGGCTATAAAACTCAAAATGGCGGCTGTAGAATGGTTCCAGCAGCTAGTAAAGCTGTTATATAAGAGATGGCGGCTATAAAACCCAAAAATGGCGGCTGTAGAATGGTTCCAGCAGCTAGTAAAGCTGTTATATAAGAGATGGCGGCTATAAAACTCAAAATGGCGGCTGTAGAATGGTTCCAGCAGCTAGTAAAGCTGTTATATAAGAGATGGCGGCTATAAAAACTCAAAATGGCGGCTGTAGAATGGTTCCAGCAGCTAGTAAAGCTGTTATATAAGAGATGGCGGCTATAAAACCTCAAAATGGCGGCTGTAGAATGGTTCCAGCAGCTAGTAAAGCTGTTATATAAGAGATGGCGGCTATAAAACTCAAAATGGCGGCTGTAGAATGGTTCCAGCAGCTAGTAAAGCTGTTATATAAGAGATGGCGGCTATAAAACTCAAAATGGCGGCTGTAGAATGGTTCCAGCAGCTAGTAAAGCTGTTATATAAGAGATGGCGGCTATAAAACCCAAAATGGCGGCTGTAGAATGGTTCCAGCAGATGGTAAAGCTGTAGTATATAAGAGATGGCGGCTATAAAACTCAAAATGGCGGCTGTAGAATGGTTCCAGCAGCTAGTAAAGCTGTTATATAAGAGATGGCGGCTATAACTATAAACTCAAAATGGCGGCTGTAGAATGGTTCCAGCAGCTAGTAAAGCTGTTATATAAGAGATGGCGGTGGCTATAAAACTCAAAATGGCGGCTGTAGAATGGTTCCAGCAGCTAGTAAAGCTGTTATATAAGAGATGGCGGCTATAAAACCCAAAATGGGGCTGTAGGAATGGTTCCAGCAGCTAGTATAAGCTGTTATATAAGAGATGGCGGCTATAAAACTCAAAAATGGCGGCTGTAGAATGGTTCCAGCAGCTAGTAAAGCTGTTATATAAGAGATGGCGGCTATAAAACCCAAAATGGCGGCTGTAGAATGGTTCCAGCAGCTAGTAAAGCTGTTATATAAGAGATGGCGGCTATAAAACCAAAAATGGCTGTTATATAAGAGATGGCGGCTATATAAACTCCCAAAATGGCGGCTGTAGAATGGTTCCAGCAGCTAGTAAAGCTGTTATATAAGAGATGGCGGCTATAAAACTCAAAATGGCGGCTGTAGAATGGTTCCAGCAGCTAGTAAAGCTGTTATATAAGAGATGGCGGCTATAAAACTCAAAATGGCGGCTGTAGAATGGTTCCAGCAGCTAGTAAAGCTGTTATATAAGAGATGGCGGCTATAAAACTCAAAATGGCGGCTGTAGAATGGTTCCAGCAGCTAGTAAAGCTGTTATATAAGAGATGGCGGCTATAAAACTCAAAATGGCGGCTGTAGAATGGTTCCAGCAGCTAGTAAAGCTGTTATATAAGAGATGGCGGCTATAAAACTCAAAATGGCGGCTGTAGAATGGTTCCAGCAGCTAGTAAAGCTGTTATATAAGAGATGGCGGCTATAAAACTCAAAATGGCGGCTGTAGAATGGTTCCAGCAGCTAGTAAAGCTGTTATATAAGAGATGGCGGCTATAAAACTCAAAATGGCGGCTGTAGAATGGTTCCAGCAGCTAGTAAAGCTGTTATATAAGAGATGGCGGCTATAAAACTCAAAATGGCGGCTGTAGAATGGTTCCAGCAGCTAGTAAAGCTGTTATATAAGAGATGGCGGCTATAAAACTCAAAATGGCGGCTGTAGAATGGTTCCAGCAGCTAGTAAAGCTGTTATATAAGAGATGGCGGCTATAAAACCTCAAAATGGCGGCTGTAGAATGGTTCCAGCAGCTAGTAAAGCTGTTATATAAGAGATGGCGGCTATAAAACTCAAAATGGCGGCTGAAGGTTAGTAAAGCTGTTATATAAGAGATGGCGGCTATAAAACTCAAAATGGCGGCTGTAGAATGGTTCCAGCAGCTAGTAATAGCTGTTATATAAGAGATGGCGGCTATAAAACTCAAAATGGCGGCTGTAGAATGGTTCCAGCAGCTAGTAAAGCTGTTATATAAGAGATGGCGGCTATAAAACTCAAAATGGCGGCTGTAGAATGGTTCCAGCAGCTAGTAAAGCTGTTATATAAGAGATGGCGGCTAAAAAACCAAAAAAATGGCGGCTGTAGAATGGTTCCAGCAGCTAGTAAAGCTGTTATATAAGAGATGGCGGCTATAAAACTCAAAATGGCGGCTGTAGAATGGTTCCAGCAGCTAGTATAGCTGTTATATAAGAGATGGCGGCTATAAAACTCAAAATGGCGGCTGTAGAATGGTTCCAGCAGCTAGTATAGCTGTTATATAAGAGATGGCGGCTATAAAACTCAAAATGGCGGCTGTAGAATGGTTCCAGCAGCTAGTATAGCTGTTATATAAGAGATGGCGGCTATAAAACCCAAAATGGCGGCTGTAGAATGGTTCCAGCAGCTAGTAAAGCTGTTATATAAGAGATGGCGGCTATAAAACTCAAAATGGCGGCTGTAGAATGGTTCCAGCAGCTAGTATAGCTGTTATATAAGAGATGGCGGCTATAAAACTCAAAATGGCGGCTGTAGAATGGTTCCAGCAGCTAGTAAAGCTGTTATATAAGAGATGGCGGCTATAAAACTCAAAAAAATGGCAGGTGTGTATACGTTATAAAATGGCGGCTGTAGAATGGTTCCAGCAGCTAGTAAAGCTGTTATATAAGAGATGGCGGCTATAAAACTCAAAATGGCGGCTGTAGAATGGTTCCAGCAGCTAGTAAAGCTGTTATATAAGAGATGGCGGCTATAAAAACTCAAAATGGCGGCTGTAGAATGGTTCCAGCAGCTAGTAAAGCTGTTATATAAGAGATGGCGGCTATAAAACTCAAAAATGGCGGCTGTAGAATGGTTCCAGCAGCTAGTAAAGCTGTTATATAAGAGATGGCGGCTATAAAACTCAAAAATGGCGGCTGTAGAATGGTTCCAGCAGCTAGTAAAGCTGTTATATAAGAGATGGCGGCTATAAAACTCAAAATGGCGGCTGTAGAATGGTTCCAGCAGCTAGTAAAGCTGTTATATAAGAGATGGCGGCTATAAAACTCCAAAATGGCGGCTGTAGAATGGTTCCAGCAGCTAGTAAAGCTGTTATATAAGAGATGGCGGCTATAAAACTCCAAAATGGCGGCTGTAGAATGGTTCCAGCAGCTAGTATAGCTGTTATATAAGAGATGGCGGCTATAAAACTCAAAATGGCGGCTGTAGAATGGTTCCAGCAGCTAGTAAAGCTGTTATATAAGAGATGGCGGCTATAAAACTCAAAAATGGCGGCTGTAGAATGGTTCCAGCAGCTAGTAAAGCTGTTATATAAGAGATGGCGGGCTATAAAACTCAAAAATGGCGGCTGTAGAATGGTTCCAGCAGCTAGTAAAGCTGTTATATAAGAGATGGCGGCTATAAAAACTCAAAATGGCGGCTGTAGAATGGTTCCAGCAGCTAGTAAAGCTGTTATATAAGAGATGGCGGGCTATAAAAACTCAAAATGGCGGCTGTAGAATGGTTCCAGCAGCTAGTAAAGCTGTTATATAAGAGATGGCGGCTATAAAACTCAAAATGGCGGCTGTAGAATGGTTCCAGCAGCTAGTAAAGCTGTTATATAAGAGATGGCGGCTATAAAACTCCAAAATGGCGGCTGTAGAATGGTTCCAGCAGCTAGTAAAGCTGTTATATAAGAGATGGCGGCTATAAAACTCAAAATGGCGGCTGTAGAATGGTTCCAGCAGCTAGTAAAGCTGTTATATAAGAGATGGCGGCTATAAAACTCAAAATGGCGGCTGTAGAATGGTTCCAGCAGCTAGTAATAGCTGTTATATAAGAGATGGCGGCTATAAAACCCAAAATGGCGGCTGTAGAATGGTTCCAGCAGCTAGTAAAGCTGTTATATAAGAGATGGCGGCTATAAAACTCAAAATGGCGGCTGTAGAATGGTTCCAGCAGCTAGTAAAGCTGTTATATAAGAGATGGCGGCTATAAAAACTCAAAATGGCGGCTGTAGAATGGTTCCAGCAGCTAGTAAAGCTGTTATATAAGAGATGGCGGCTATAAAAACTCAAAATGGCGGCTGTAGAATGGTTCCAGCAGCTAGTAAAGCTGTTATATAAGAGATGGCGGCTATAAAACTCAAAATGGCGGCTGTAGAATGGTTCCAGCAGCTAGTATAGCTGTTATATAAGAGATGGCGGCTATAAAAACTCAAAATGGCGGCTGTAGAATGGTTCCAGCAGCTAGTAAAGCTGTTATATAAGAGATGGCGGCTATAAAACTCAAAATGGCGGCTGTAGAATGGTTCCAGCAGCTAGTAAAGCTGTTATATAAGAGATGGCGGCTATAAAACTCAAAATGGCGGCTGTAGAATGGTTCCAGCAGCTAGTAAAGCTGTTATATAAGAGATGGCGGCTATAAAACTCAAAATGGCGGCTGTAGAATGGTTCCAGCAGCTAGTATAGCTGTTATATAAGAGATGGCGGCTATAAAACTCAAAAATGGCGGCTGTAGAATGGTTCCAGCAGCTAGTAAAGCTGTTATATAAGAGATGGCGGCTATAAAACTCAAAATGGCGGCTGTAGAATGGTTCCAGCAGCTAGTATAGCTGTTATATAAGAGATGGCGGCTATAAAACTCAAAATGGCGGCTGTAGAATGGTTCCAGCAGCTAGTAAAGCTGTTATATAAGAGATGGCGGCTATAAAACTCAAAAATGGCGGCTGTAGAATGGTTCCAGCAGCTAGTATAGCTGTTATATAAGAGATGGCGGCTATAAAAACTCAAAAATGGCGGCTGTAGAATGGTTCCAGCAGCTAGTAAAGCTGTTATATAAGAGATGGCGGCTATAAAACTCAAAATGGCGGCTGTAGAATGGTTCCAGCAGCTAGTAAAGCTGTTATATAAGAGATGGCGGCTATAAAACTCAAAATGGCGGCTGTAGAATGGTTCCAGCAGCTAGTAAAGCTGTTATATAAGAGATGGCGGCTATAAAAACTCCAAAATGGCGGCTGTAGAATGGTTCCAGCAGCTAGTAAAGCTGTTATATAAGAGATGGCGGCTATAAAACTCAAAATGGCGGCTGTAGAATGGTTCCAGCAGCTAGTATAGCTGTTATATAAGAGATGGCGGCTATAAAAACTCAAAATGGCGGCTGTAGAATGGTTCCAGCAGCTAGTATAGCTGTTATATAAGAGATGGCGGCTATAAAAACTCAAAATGGCGGCTGTAGAATGGTTCCAGCAGCTAGTAAAGCTGTTATATAAGAGATGGCGGCTATAAAACTCAAAAATGGCGGCTGTAGAATGGTTCCAGCAGCTAGTAAAGCTGTTATATAAGAGATGGCGGCTATAAAACTCAAAATGGCGGCTGTAGAATGGTTCCAGCAGCTAGTAAAGCTGTTATATAAGAGATGGCGGCTATAAAACTCAAAATGGCGGCTGTAGAATGGTTCCAGCAGCTAGTATAGCTGTTATATAAGAGATGGCGGCTATAAAAACTCAAAATGGCGGCTGTAGAATGGTTCCAGCAGCTAGTATAGCTGTTATATAAGAGATGGCGGCTATAAAAACTCAAAATGGCGGCTGTAGAATGGTTCCAGCAGCTAGTAAAGCTGTTATATAAGAGATGGCGGCTATAAAAACTCAAAATGGCGGCTGTAGAATGGTTCCAGCAGCTAGTAAAGCTGTTATATAAGAGATGGCGGCTATAAAACTCAAAATGGCGGCTGTAGAATGGTTCCAGCAGCTAGTAAAGCTGTTATATAAGAGATGGCGGCTATAAAACTCAAAATGGCGGCTGTAGAATGGTTCCAGCAGCTAGTAAAGCTGTTATATAAGAGATGGCGGCTATAAAAACTCAAAATGGCGGCTGTAGAATGGTTCCAGCAGCTAGTATAGCTGTTATATAAGAGATGGCGGCTATAAAACTCAAAATGGCGGCTGTAGAATGGTTCCAGCAGCTAGTATAGCTGTTATATAAGAGATGGCGGCTATAAAAACTCAAAATGGCGGCTGTAGAATGGTTCCAGCAGCTAGTAAAGCTGTTATATAAGAGATGGCGGCTATAAAACTCAAAAATGGCGGCTGTAGAATGGTTCCAGCAGCTAGTAAAGCTGTTATATAAGAGATGGCGGCTATAAAACTCAAAAATGGCGGCTGTAGAATGGTTCCAGCAGCTAGTAAAGCTGTTATATAAGAGATGGCGGCTATAAAACTCAAAATGGCGGCTGTAGAATGGTTCCAGCAGCTAGTAAAGCTGTTATATAAGAGATGGCGGCTATAAAACTCAAAATGGCGGCTGTAGAATGGTTCCAGCAGCTAGTAAAGCTGTTATATAAGAGATGGCGGCTATAAAACTCAAAATGGCGGCTGTAGAATGGTTCCAGCAGCTAGTATAGCTGTTATATAAGAGATGGCGGCTATAAAACTCAAAATGGCGGCTGTAGAATGGTTCCAGCAGCTAGTATAGCTGTTATATAAGAGATGGCGGCTATAAAACTCAAAATGGCGGCTGTAGAATGGTTCCAGCAGCTAGTATAGCTGTTATATAAGAGATGGCGGCTATAAAACTCAAAATGGCGGCTGTAGAATGGTTCCAGCAGCTAGTAAAGCTGTTATATAAGAGATGGCGGCTATAAAACTCAAAATGGCGGCTGTAGAATGGTTCCAGCAGCTAGTATAGCTGTTATATAAGAGATGGCGGCTATAAAAACTCAAAAATGGCGGCTGTAGAATGGTTCCAGCAGCTAGTATAGCTGTTATATAAGAGATGGCGGCTATAAAAACTCAAAATGGCGGCTGTAGAATGGTTCCAGCAGCTAGTAATAGCTGTTATATAAGAGATGGCGGGCTATAAAACTCAAAAATGGCGGCTGTAGAATGGTTCCAGCAGCTAGTAAAGCTGTTATATAAGAGATGGCGGCTATAAAACTCAAAATGGCGGCTGTAGAATGGTTCCAGCAGCTAGTATAGCTGTTATATAAGAGATGGCGGCTATAAAACTCAAAATGGCGGCTGTAGAATGGTTCCAGCAGCTAGTATAGCTGTTATATAAGAGATGGCGGCTATAAAACTCAAAATGGCGGCTGTAGAATGGTTCCAGCAGCTAGTATAGCTGTTATATAAGAGATGGCGGCTATAAAACTCAAAATGGCGGCTGTAGAATGGTTCCAGCAGCTAGTAAAGCTGTTATATAAGAGATGGCGGCTATAAAAACTCAAAATGGCGGCTGTAGAATGGTTCCAGCAGCTAGTATAGCTGTTATATAAGAGATGGCGGCTATAAAACTCAAAATGGCGGCTGTAGAATGGTTCCAGCAGCTAGTATAGCTGTTATATAAGAGATGGCGGCTATAAAACTCAAAATGGCGGCTGTAGAATGGTTCCAGCAGCTAGTATAGCTGTTATATAAGAGATGGCGGCTATAAAAACTCAAAATGGCGGCTGTAGAATGGTTCCAGCAGCTAGTAAAGCTGTTATATAAGAGATGGCGGCTATAAAACTCAAAATGGCGGCTGTAGAATGGTTCCAGCAGCTAGTATAGCTGTTATATAAGAGATGGCGGCTATAAAACTCAAAATGGCGGCTGTAGAATGGTTCCAGCAGCTAGTATAGCTGTTATATAAGAGATGGCGGCTATAAAAACTCAAAATGGCGGCTGTAGAATGGTTCCAGCAGCTAGTATAGCTGTTATATAAGAGATGGCGGCTATAAAACTCAAAATGGCGGCTGTAGAATGGTTCCAGCAGCTAGTATAGCTGTTATATAAGAGATGGCGGCTATAAAACTCAAAATGGCGGCTGTAGAATGGTTCCAGCTGCTTGTAAAGCTGTTATATAAGAGATGGCGGCTATAAAACCAAAAATGGCGGCTGTAGAATGGTTCCAGCTGCTAGTAAAGCTGTTATATAAGAGATGGCGGCTATAAAACTCAAAATGGCGGCTGTAGAATGGTTCCAGCAGCTAGTATAGCTGTTATATAAGAGATGGCGGCTATAAAACTCAAAATGGCGGCTGTAGAATGGTTCCAGCAGCTAGTATAGCTGTTATATAAGAGATGGCGGGCTATAAAAACTCAAAATGGCGGCTGTAGAATGGTTCCAGCAGCTAGTATAGCTGTTATATAAGAGATGGCGGCTATAAAACTCAAAATGGCGGCTGTAGAATGGTTCCAGCAGCTAGTATAGCTGTTATATAAGAGATGGCGGCTATAAAACTCAAAATGGCGGCTGTAGAATGGTTCCAGCAGCTAGTATAGCTGTTATATAAGAGATGGCGGCTATAAAACTCAAAATGGCGGCTGTAGAATGGTTCCAGCAGCTGGTATAGCTGTTATATAAGAGATGGCGGCTATAAAACTCAAAATGGCGGCTGTAGAATGGTTCCAGCAGCTAGTATAGCTGTTATATAAGAGATGGCGGCTATAAAACTCAAAATGGCGGCTGTAAAATGGTTCCAGCAGCTAGTATAGCTGTTATATAAGAGATGGCGGCTATAAAACTGCAAAATGGCGGCTGTAGAATGGTTCCAGCAGCTAGTATAGCTGTTATATAAGAGATGGGCGGCTATCCAAAACTCAAAATGGCGGCTGTCAGAATGGTTCCAGCTAGATAACTCAAAAGTATAGCGCGAAGAGAAGTGACAGATAGAAGAGGAGAAAAAAGGGGAAAAAAAGGTTGTTAAAAAAGAGGAAAAAAAAAAAAAAGGGTTGAAAGAGTAGTTAGTCAGACATCTACTAAGGTGAAGAGGAAAAAAGTTTCTGGTCCGACGTGAGGGAACACAAAAATATAGCGTATCTAGTAAATTGGTAGAACTGACTTCGCCGTTGACTACTTTATGTAGAAAGAGAATCCCAAATACGAGCCTACGGTTGTAAAGTGAAGGAAGATTAATAAGAAGAAGTCTGTCAGAATAAGAAGGTAGGCGAAGATGGGGGTCCCAATTAAGACCGCGTAACAAACTTAAGGAATTGTTTTACCGATTCAATACTACGCTGGTGAACATCATATTGAGGGTTCCACACTGGTGAGCAATATTCTAGAGTAGGGCGAACTAACGAAGTGTATAAAACCTTTGTCACATATAGGATCTCAAATTTTTTTGCCCCAATTTTTAAATGAAGCCAAGAAGACTGCATGCTCTATTAACAATTGAAGATATATGAATATTAAAAAGAAAGCTTTGGGTCAAACATAACGCCTAAGTCTTTAAATGATGGTACACAATCTAACAGAACAGACTTAATAGAGTAATGAGCTAGGAACGGCGACAAACGACTGAAAGTCATAAAAAGAGCATTTAGAGGCATTAAGGTGTAATTTATTAACGTGACACCAAACACAAAACGCATCGATATCTGATTGCAAGTACTGTTGGAAAGAAGGATCATTATATGAATAACAAATCTTGACGTCATCCGCAAACATGAGCACGCGAGAATGAGCCAAGGCCAAAGGCAAATCGTTTATAAACAAGGTAAATAACAGTGGGCCCAGATGACTGCCTTGGGGGACACCTGACGTAACTCGAACAGTTTTAGATATCGAGGAACGAAAAGACACCTTTTGGGTTCTGCCAATAAGATACGACTTTAACCAAGCCAATAGTTTCGGGGAAAAACCCATGATGTTAAGTTTCATGAGAAGCATAGAATGATCAACCGTATCGAAAGCCTTACTAAAGTCAGTATAAATAACATCAGTTTGACACTTTTTACGGAAGCCATGGTGTACAAGGGTAGTCAATTCTAAAAGGTTGGTAAGCGACGAACGACCTTTCATGAAGCCATGCTGACAAGGAGAAATAGTGGATCTGGATAGGTGTTGAAGGGAAGACGTAATAATTTTCTCAAACAGCTTAGGTATTGCCGAAAGTTTGGCAATGCCACGGTAGTTAGAAATATCCGATTTGTTACCCTTTTTAAAAAGCGGAATAATAAAAGACTCCTTCCAAATATCAGGGAAGCGACAAGTCTCACTCGATATAAAAAATAACCGAGATAAAGGCTTAGATAGGGAAATCGAACACATTTTAAGGATGCAACTAGGTATATTATCAGGCCCGGGTACGAAGGAAGACGTCATAGATGACAAGCTAGAGATAATACAGTCTTCAGTAATATTAGGAAAAAACATACAATTTAAATGTGGAATTGTGAAGGGATAAGGTGTAGGATCCGAAGCAGTAGAAGAATAAGTCGACTGAAAGAATTTAGCAAACAGATCTGCAATATCTGAATCACTATTAGCAGTCTGGTCATTAAGTCTGAAGGTGGAAGGTAGTAAATTAGAACGTCTTTTGGAATTAACAAAGTTATAAAATCTTTTAGGGTTCTTATAAAATTCAACCTTACAGCGAACGATATAATTATTGTAGCATTGAGTATTTAAAAGGCAAAATTGAGATTTGGCTACACAATAATTTGCATAGTCACGTCGCGAACCAGTTTTTTAAATCTTTTAAAATATCTCGATTTAATGTTACGGAGATTAGAGAGCCTACGTGTGAACCAGACTGGCGCACTGGAGACGGTAGAGACATTCACATAAGGAACGCATTTATCAATTAGAGAATTAAGAGCAGAGTAGAAAAAATTTACTGCACAATCTATATCACAGCACTCAAATAGAAATGACCAATCAAAAGAGAAAATAAGGCTGTTAAGAAGATTGAAATTTGTTTTACGAAAACATCTACGACGAGAATTTGAGATGTTATTGAATGAATTATTAACGGAATTGTAAGAAATAGTAATTTCAATGGTAGGGTGATAAGTATCTTCGGGCTTCACTAGGGGCTGTGTTTGTGATACAGCACTAACAGTGGGATCAGAGACAAAAACAAGATCGAGGATTCTTTTAGAAGAGTTAAGAAAAGAATTCAACTGATATAGCGGACATTCAAGTAGGCTATCAAGAAAAACATGTTGAGATGAGGGAATTAAGAAAGATAGATTATCATCAGCAAGCCAAGAAACATTAGGCAAGTTAAAATCACCTAAAGCTATAAAAAAATCACGATCTTTAAGACGACTAAAAATAGTTCGCAAAGCATCAGCATGGTGCATGTAGATCATGATATCAGAAGTTGGAGGAATATATGAACAAGAGATATATAAGCTAAAGTTAGAACATGTAACTTCGACGCAAATAAACTCAACACCTAAGGGGAGATCAATCGGCACAACACTTGAACACAGATTCGAGTTGACAGCAATGAGTACTCCACCGCCACGTCGACCAACACGATCAAGCCTATAAGAAATAAAGTTATTAGAAAGAATTTCATTATCCAAAACAGAGGAATTAAGCCAAGTTTCAGAGAAAGCTAATATGTCAGCCGAAAAGGTTAAGCTATCGCAGAATAATTTAGAGAGCTTGGTAAGAAGTCCTCTTACATTTTGATAGTGAATGCAAAGACTAGACGTTATTAGTTTTTGAAGCAGAAGATGCATTAGGAAGGTGGACAGGCAAAGGGCGGGAGCGCTTATTGGGCGCAAATTCGTGTACAACTAGGCCCTCTGGCCAAAAGTTAGGGTCAACCATAGCTGAGAAATACTCATTTGGTACAGTAATTTTAAAAGAGGAGATTTCGCGAGGCCTAGAAAACTTAAACTTTTGAATTAAAACCTTAGCAGGGCATATATTACCAATGTAAGCTGCCACAGACGATTCAGAAGTATCTGGAGCAAGCCTAGAGATAAATAATTGTTTACGATGGGGCACTACAGTTAGTGGAGGCGGAGGAGCATTGGGATCCGCAAGTGATTGAAAGCCAGCATGATCAGAGTTCCCGTGAGGGATAGATTGAGGTACACCAGGGCTTGTAGTGGGTACATCAATCTGAAAAGAAAAGAGCATAAAGAGGGACAAGAAGATGGTGTAGGCGAAAGTAAAATGGGAGAAGATGTAATAGAAAGTGCGGGCGACTGCTTATGAGGCAACTCAAGGGTACATTTCTTGGGCAATTCCTTAGAAGGTGAACCAAACTTGAATTGCGACAATAAGTGTATGCTAGAGTCACACTCATTAGACAGCTGTTTGGCCATTTTATTAAGAGAAAGAAACTTTAAACGAAGATCCCTATACATTCGGCTAAAATCAAGCTGCTGGCTGGCACAAGATGGGCAAGTCCAGCGCATTAAGCCAAGCTCAGGCTTAGACACAGACAAACCAGAAAATTTGTCGTAATCACGGCCGTTGAGGCCAGCACATTTTAAGTGAATAAGATTATCGCAAAGCCAACACGATATTGCTCTATACTGATCGTCAAAACGATCAGAATGCTTGCAATTGGGTAGACAACAAGCCATTGAAAAGCCAAAATAAACAAGGCAAAAAAAAAAAAAAAAAAAAAAAAAAAAAAATATATAGAAAAATTTAAATAAACAGCACAAAGATAATTATCGATAAAAAATCAATAATTACAAATAAAACAAAGAGACAGCTGGAGTACACAGCACAAGAGAGAGTGCAAGAACAGTTATAAGACGAGCTTTGAGAGGCGGCTTTATAAAAGTGATTACGCGGGAGGGAAGCTGAGCACAAGCACAAAGCAGAGAGAACAACAAAACCACTAGCACAGATGGTATGATGGGGGCGATGAGGGGAGCAACTGCAGAAGCAATGACGAGAGAGAACAATAAGAAAAAATAAAAACAATTTAAATGCACCAAACACTAATCACGAAAAAGAAAAAACAAAACTGTTTAATTTGGCGAATTATGCAAATAAAACACAAGGGTTTCAAGCAAACGACACCAGCGAAAACGAAAACAAACTAGGCACAATTAAAAATTGAGAGAAAACCATATATATTAATAAAACTCAGGCGGCTAAAAAACACTCAAGGTCATATAGCTGTTATATAAGAGATGGCGGCTATAAAACTCAAAATGGCGGCTGTAGAATGGTTCCAGCAGCTAGTATAGCTGTTATATAAGAGATGGCGGCTATAAAACTCAAAATGGCGGCTGTAGAATGGTTCCAGCAGCTAGTATAGCTGTTATATAAGAGATGGCGGCTATAAAACTCAAAATGGCGGCTGTAGAATGGTTCCAGCAGCTAGTATAGCTGTTATATAAGAGATGGCGGCTATAAAACTCAAAATGGCGGCTGTAGAATGGTTCCAGCAGCTAGTAAAGCTGTTATATAAGAGATGGCGGCTATAAAACTCAAAATGGCGGCTGTAGAATGGTTCCAGCAGCTAGTAATAGCTGTTATATAAGAGATGGCGGCTATAAAACTCAAAATGGCGGCTGTAGAATGGTTCCAGCAGCTAGTATAGCTGTTATATAAGAGATGGCGGCTATAAAACTCAAAATGGCGGCTGTAGAATGGTTCCAGCAGCTAGTATAGCTGTTATATAAGAGATGGCGGCTATAAAACTCAAAATGGCGGCTGTAGAATGGTTCCAGCAGCTAGTATAGCTGTTATATAAGAGATGGCGGCTATAAAACTCAAAATGGCGGCTGTAGAATGGTTCCAGCAGCTAGTATAGCTGTTATATAAGAGATGGCGGCTATAAAACTCAAAATGGCGGCTGTAGAATGGTTCCAGCAGCTAGTATAGCTGTTATATAAGAGATGGCGGCTATAAAACTCAAAATGGCGGCTGTAGAATGGTTCCAGCAGCTAGTATAGCTGTTATATAAGAGATGGCGGCTATAAAACTCAAAATGGCGGCTGTAGAATGGTTCCAGCAGCTAGTATAGCTGTTATATAAGAGATGGCGGCTATAAAACTCAAAATGGCGGCTGTAGAATGGTTCCAGCAGCTAGTATAGCTGTTATATAAGAGATGGCGGCTATAAAACTCAAAATGGCGGCTGTAGAATGGTTCCAGCAGCTAGTATAGCTGTTATATAAGAGATGGCGGCTATAAAACTCAAAATGGCGGCTGTAGAATGGTTCCAGCAGCTAGTATAGCTGTTATATAAGAGATGGCGGCTATAAAACTCAAAATGGCGGCTGTAGAATGGTTCCAGCAGCTAGTAAAGCTGTTATATAAGAGATGGCGGCTATAAAACTCAAAATGGCGGCTGTAGAATGGTTCCAGCAGCTAGTATAGCTGTTATATAAGAGATGGCGGCTATAAAACTCAAAATGGCGGCTGTAGAATGGTTCCAGCAGCTAGTATAGCTGTTATATAAGAGATGGCGGCTATAAAACTCAAAATGGCGGCTGTAGAATGGTTCCAGCAGCTAGTATAGCTGTTATATAAGAGATGGCGGCTATAAAACTCAAAATGGCGGCTGTAGAATGGTTCCAGCAGCTAGTAAAGCTGTTATATAAGAGATGGCGGCTATAAAACTCAAAATGGCGGCTGTAGAATGGTTCCAGCAGCTAGTATAGCTGTTATATAAGAGATGGCGGCTATAAAACTCAAAATGGCGGCTGTAGAATGGTTCCAGCAGCTAGTAAAGCTGTTATATAAGAGATGGCGGCTATAAAACTCAAAATGGCGGCTGTAGAATGGTTCCAGCAGCTAGTATAGCTGTTATATAAGAGATGGCGGCTATAAAACTCAAAATGGCGGCTGTAGAATGGTTCCAGCAGCTAGTAAAGCTGTTATATAAGAGATGGCGGCTATAAAACTCAAAATGGCGGCTGTAGAATGGTTCCAGCAGCTAGTAAAGCTGTTATATAAGAGATGGCGGCTATAAAACTCAAAATGGCGGCTGTAGAATGGTTCCAGCAGCTAGTATAGCTGTTATATAAGAGATGGCGGCTATAAAACTCAAAATGGCGGCTGTAGAATGGTTCCAGCAGCTAGTAAAGCTGTTATATAAGAGATGGCGGCTATAAAACTCAAAATGGCGGCTGTAGAATGGTTCCAGCAGCTAGTATAGCTGTTATATAAGAGATGGCGGCTATAAAACTCAAAATGGCGGCTGTAGAATGGTTCCAGCAGCTAGTAAAGCTGTTATATAAGAGATGGCGGCTATAAAACTCAAAATGGCGGCTGTAGAATGGTTCCAGCAGCTAGTAAAGCTGTTATATAAGAGATGGCGGCTATAAAACTCAAAATGGCGGCTGTAGAATGGTTCCAGCAGCTAGTAAAGCTGTTATATAAGAGATGGCGGCTATAAAACTCAAAATGGCGGCTGTAGAATGGTTCCAGCAGCTAGTATAGCTGTTATATAAGAGATGGCGGCTATAAAACTCAAAATGGCGGCTGTAGAATGGTTCCAGCAGCTAGTATAGCTGTTATATAAGAGATGGCGGCTATAAAACTCAAAATGGCGGCTGTAGAATGGTTCCAGCAGCTAGTATAGCTGTTATATAAGAGATGGCGGCTATAAAACTCAAAATGGCGGCTGTAGAATGGTTCCAGCAGCTAGTATAGCTGTTATATAAGAGATGGCGGCTATAAAACTCAAAATGGCGGCTGTAGAATGGTTCCAGCAGCTAGTATAGCTGTTATATAAGAGATGGCGGCTATAAAACCCAAAATGGCGGCTGTAGAATGGTTCCAGCAGCTAGTAAAGCTGTTATATAAGAGATGGCGGCTATAAAACTCAAAATGGCGGCTGTAGAATGGTTCCAGCAGCTAGTAAAGCTGTTATATAAGAGATGGCGGCTATAAAACTCAAAATGGCGGCTGTAGAATGGTTCCAGCAGCTAGTATAGCTGTTGTATAAGAGATGGCGGCTATAAAACTCAAAATGGCGGCTGTAGAATGGTTCCAGCAGCTAGTATAGCTGTTATATAAGAGATGGCGGCTATAAAACTCAAAATGGCGGCTGTAGAATGGTTCCAGCAGCTAGTATAGCTGTTATATAAGAGATGGCGGCTATAAAACTCAAAATGGCGGCTGTAGAATGGTTCCAGCAGCTAGTATAGCTGTTATATAAGAGATGGCGGCTATAAAACTCAAAATGGCGGCTGTAGAATGGTTCCAGCAGCTAGTAAAGCTGTTATATAAGAGATGGCGGCTATAAAACCCAAAATGGCGGCTGTAGAATGGTTCCAGCAGCTAGTAAAGCTGTTATATAAAAGATGGCGGCTATAAAACTCAAAATGGCGGCTGTAGAATGGTTCCAGCAGCTAGTAAAGCTGTTATATAAGAGATGGCGGCTATAAAACTCAAAATGGCGGCTGTAGAATGGTTCCAGCAGCTAGTAAAGCTGTTATATAAGAGATGGCGGCTATAAAACTCAAAATGGCGGCTGTAGAATGGTTCCAGCAGCTAGTAAAGCTGTTATATAAGAGATGGCGGCTATAAAACTCAAAATGGCGGCTGTAGAATGGTTCCAGCAGCTAGTAAAGCTGTTATATAAGAGATGGCGGCTATAAAACTCGAAATGGCGGCTGTAGAATGGTTCCAGCAGCTAGTAAAGCTGTTATATAAGAGATGGCGGCTATAAAACTCAAAATGGCGGCTGTAGAATGGTTCCAGCAGCTAGTAAAGCTTGATATATAAGAGATGGCGGCTATAAAACTCAAAATGGCGGCTGTAGAATGGTTCCAGCAGCTAGTAAAGCTGTTATATAAGAGATGGCGGCTATAAAACTCAAAATGGCGGCTGTAGAATGGTTCCAGCAGCTAGTAAAGCTGTTATATAAGAGATGGCGGCTATAAAACTCAAAATGGCGGCTGTAGAATGGTTCCAGCAGCTAGTAAAGCTGTTATATAAGAGATGGCGGCTATAAAACTCAAAATGGCGGCTGTAGAATGGTTCCAGCAGCTAGTAAAGCTGTTATATAAGAGATGGCGGCTATAAAACTCAAAATGGCGGCTGTAGAATGGTTCCAGCAGCTGGTAAAGCTGTTATATAAGAGATGGCGGCTATAAAACTCAAAATGGCGGCTGTAGAATGGTTCCAGCAGCTATGTAAAGCTGTTATATAAGAGATGGCGGCTATAAAACTCAAAATGGCGGCTGCAGAATGGTTCCAGCAGCTAGTAAAGCCTGTTATATAAGAGATGGCGGCTATAAAACTCAAAATGGCGGCTGTAGAATGGTTCCAGCAGCTAGTATAGCTGTTATATATAGAGATGGCGGCTATAAAACTCAAAATGGCGGCTGTAGAATGGTTCCAGCAGCTAGTAAAGCTGTTATATAAGAGATGGCGGCTATAAAACTCAAAATGGCGGCTATAGAATGGTTCCAGCAGCTAGTAAAGCTGTTATATAAGAGATGGCGGCTATAAAACCCAAAATGGCGGCTGTAGAATGGTTCCAGCAGCTAGTAAAGCTGTTATATAAGAGATGGCGGCTATAAAACTCAAAATGGCGGCTGTAGAATGGTTCCAGCAGCTAGTAAAGCTGATATATAAGAGATGGCGGCTATAAAACTCAAAATGGCGGCTGTAGAATGGTTCCAGCAGCTAGTAAAGCTGTTATATAAGAGATGGCGGCTATAAAACTCAAAATGGCGGCTGTAGAATGGTTCCAGCAGCTAGTATTAGTTATGGGGTTATACTCAAAACTGTTATATAAGAGATGGCGGCTATAAAACCCAAAATGGCGGCTGTAGAATGGTTCCAGCAGCTAGTAAAGCTGTTATATAAGAGATGGCGGCTATAAAACTCAAAATGGCGGCTGTAGAATGGTTCCAGCAGCTAGTATAGCTGTTATATAAGAGATGGCGGCTATAAAACTCAAAATGGCGGCTGTAGAATGGTTCCAGCAGCTAGTAAAGCTGTTATATAAGAGATGGCGGCTATAAACCCAAAATGGCGGCTGTAGAATGGTTCCAGCAGCTAGTATAGCTGTTATATAAGAGATGGCGGCTATAAAACTCAAAATGGCGGCTGTAGAATGGTTCCAGCAGCTAGTAAAGCTGTTATATAGGGAGAGATGGCGGCTATAAAACTCAAAATGGCGGCTGTAGAATGGTTCCAGCAGCTAGTATAGCTGTTATATAAGAGATGGCGGCTATTAAACTCAAAATGGCGGCTGTAGAATGGTTCCAGCAGTTAGTAAGGCTGTTATATAAGAGATGGCGGCCTTTAAACTCAATGGCGGCTGTGGTGGTTCCGGCATTGTAGCTGTTATATAAGAGATGGCGGCTATAAAACTCAAAATGGCGGCTGTAGAATGGTTCCAGCAGCTGGTAAGGCTGTTATATAAGAGATGGCGGCTATAAAACTCAAAATGGCGGCTGTAGAATGGTTCCAGCAGCTAGTAAAGCTGTTATATAAGAGATGGCGGCTATAAAACTCAAAATGGCGGCTGTAGAATGGTTCCAGCAGCTAGTATAGCTGTTTATAAGAGATGGCGGCTATAAAACTCAAAATGGCGGCTGTAGAATGGTTCCAGCAGCTAGTAAAGCTGTTATATAAGAGATGGCGGCTATAAAACCTAAAATGGCGGCCGTAGAATGGTTCCAGCAGCTAGTATAAAGCTGTTATATAAGAGATGGCGGCTATAAAACCCAAAATGGCGGCTGTAGAATGGTTCCAGCAGCTGGTAAGGCTGTTATATAAGAGATGGCGGCTATAAAACTCAAAATGGCGGCTGTAGAATGGTTCCAGCTGCGAAGCTGTATAACTAGTAATGGTTATATAAGAGATGGCGGCGATAAAACTCAAAATGGCGGCTGTAGAATGGTTCCAGCAGCTAGTAAAGCTGTTATATAAGAGATGGCGGCTGTAAAACTCAAAATGGCGGCTGTAGAATGGTTCGGCAGGCTAGTAGCGTGTTGTATAAGAGATGGGGCGGGTAAACCCCAAAACCAAAAATTGGGGGTGTAGAATGGTTCCAGCAGCTAGTATAGCTGTTATATAAGAGATGGCGGCTATAAAAACCTCAAAATGGCGGCTGTAGAATGGTTCCAGCAGCTAGTAAAGCTGTTATATAAGAGATGGCGGCTATAAAACTCAAAATGGCGGCTGTAGAATGGTTCCAGCAGCTAGTATAGCTGTTATATAAGAGGGAATGGCGGCTATAAAACTCAAAATGGCGGCTGTAGAATGGTTCCAGCAGCTAGTATAGCTGTTGTATAAGAGATGGCGGCTATAAAACTCAAAATGGCGGCTGCGGGGGTTTATAAAAGGATGCGCTATAAAACTCTGAATGGCGGCTGTAGAATGGTTCCAGCAGCTAGTAAAGCTGTTATATAAGAGATGGCGGCTATAAAACTCAAAATGGCGGCTGTAGAATGGTTCCAGCAGCTAGTAAAGCTGTTATATAAGAGATGGCGGCTGTAAAACTCAAAATGGCGGCTGTAGAATGGTTCCAGCTTGCTGTGTAATGGACTGTTATATCAGCGATGGCGGCTATAAAACTCAAAATGCCGGCTGTGTGAATGGTTCCAGCAGCTAGTATAGCTGTTATATAAGAGATGGCGGCGATAAAACTCGAAAATGGCGGCTGTAGAATGGTTCCAGCCGCTTGTAAGACTGGTTTATCAGGGATGGCGGCTATACAAACCCGCCCAAAATGGCGGCTGTAGAATGGTTCCAGTAGCTAGTATAGCTGTTATATAAGAGATGGCGGCTATAAAACTTTAAATGGCGGCTGTAGAATGGTTCCGCAGCTAGTAAGGCTGTTATATAAGGGACATGGCGGCTATATAACCCCAAAATGGCGGCTGTAGAATGGTTCCGCAGCTAGCATAGCTGTTATATAAGAGATGGCAGCTATAAAACCTCTAAATGGCGGCTGTAGAATGGTTCCAGCAGCTATTATAGCTGTTATAATAAGAGATGGCGGGTACAAAACCAAAAATGGCGGCTGTAGAATGGTACCACCCGCTTCTAAGGGTGTTATATGAGAGATGGCGGCTATAAATCTCAAACTGGCGGCTGTAGGATGGTTCCCAGGCAGCTGTATAGCTGTTTTATAAAAGATGGCGGGTGTAAAACTCCAAAATGGCGGCTGTAGAATGGTTCCAGCAGCTAGTATAGCTGTTATATAAGAGATGGCGGCTGTAAAACTCAAAAATGGCGGCTGTAGAATGGTTCCAGCAGCTAGTATAGCTGTTGTATGAGTCATGGCGGCTATAAAACTCGAAAATGGCGGCTGTGGAATGGTTCCAGCAGCTAGTATAGCTGTTATATAAGAGATGGCGGCTATAAAACTCTAAAATGGCTGCTGTAGAATGGTTTCAGCAGCTAGTAAAGCTGTTATATAAGAGATGGCGGCTAAAAATCTCGAAAATGACGGCTGTAGAATGGGTCCAACAGCTAGTATAGCTGTTGTTATGTAAGAAGATGGCGGCTATAAAACTCAAAATAGCGGCTGTAGAATGGTTCCAACAGTCTAGTAAAGCCTGTTATATAAGAGATGGCGGCTATCAAAACTCGAAAATGGCGGCTGTATAATGGTTCCAGCAGCTAGTATAACTGTTATATAAGTGATGGCTGGCGATGAAAACTCAAAATGGCGGCTGTAGAATGGTTCCAGCAGATAGTAAAGCTGTTTTATAAGAAAAAAAAAAAAAAAAAAAAAAAAAGGCGGCTGTAGAATGGTTCCAGCAGCTAATATAGCTGGTATATATGAGATTAAAAAAAAAAAAAAAAAATGGCGGCTGTAGAATGGTTCCAACAGGTAATAAAGCTGTTATATAAGAGATGGCGAATTATAAAACCCCAAAATGTGGGCTGTAGAATGGTTCCAGCAGCTAGTAAAAGCTGTTATATAAGAGATGGCTGGCTAAAAAATCTCAAAATGACGGCTGTGGAATGGTTCCAGCTTATGTTAGTATAGCTATTATGTAAGAGATGGCGGCGCTATGAAACTCAAAATGGCGGCTGTAGAATGGTTTCAGCAGTTAGTATAGCTGTTATATAAGAGATGGCGGCTATCAAAACTCAAAATGGCGGCTGAATAATGGTTCCAGCAGCTAGTATATCTGTTATATAAGAGAGGGAAAAAAAATGGCGATTGTAGAATGGTTCCAGCAATGGCTAATAAAGCTGTCATAAAAGAGATGGCGGCTATAAAATCTCGAAAATGACGGCTGTAGAATGGTTCCAGCAGCTAGTATACCTGTTATGTAAAAAAAAAAAAAAAAAAAAAAAAAAGGGGGAGATGGCGGCTATAAAACTCAAAATGGCGGCTGTAGAATGGTTTCAGCAGTTAGTATAGCTGTTATATAAGAGATGGCGGCTTCTCTAAAACTCAAAATGGCGGCTGTATAATGGTTCCAGCAGCTAGTATATTCTGTTATATAGGAGATGGCGGCGATAAAACTCAAAATGGCGCTTGTAGAATGGTTCCAGCAGCTAGTAAAGCTGTTATATAAGAGATGGCGGCTATAAGAAACTCAAAATAGCGGCTAAAGGCGGTTTCCAACAGCTAGTAAAGCTGTTATATAAGAAGATGTCGGGTGCAAAACCCAAAAATGGCGGCTGTAGAATGGTTCCAGCAGCTAGTAAGGGTGATATATAAAAGATATGGCGGCTATAAAATCTCAAAATGGCGGCTGTAGAATGGTTCCAGCAGCTATAAGGGCTGTTATATAAGAGATGGCGGGTATAAAACCCCAAAATGGCGGCTGTAGAATGGTTCCAGCAGCTAGTAAAGCTGTTATATAAGAGATGGCGGCTATAAAACTCAAAATGCCGGCTGTAGAATGGTTCCAGCAGATAGTAAAAGCTGTTCTATAAGAGATGGCGGCTATAAAACTCAAAATGGCGGCTGTAGAATGGTTCCAGCAGCTAGTAAAGCTGTTGTATAAGAGATGGCGGCTATAAAAACTCAAAATGGCGGCTGTAGAATGGTTCCAGCAGCTAGTAAAGCTGTTATATAAGAGATGGCGGCTATAAAACTCAAAATGGCGGCTGTATAATAGTTCCAGCAGCTAGTATAGCTAGTATATAAGAGATGGCGGCGATAAAACTCAAAATAGCGGCTGTAGAATGGTTTCAGCAGCTAGTAAAGCCGTTGTATAAGAGATGGCGGCTGCGTAAAAACTCAAAATGGCGGCTGTAGAATGGTTCCAGCAGCTAGCAAAGCTGTACTATAAGAGATGGCGGGCATCAAACTCCAAAATGGCGGCTGTAGGAATGGTTCCAGCAGCTGTTAAGGCTGTTACACAAGAGATGGCGGGCTGTAAAACTCCAAAATGGCGGCTATAGAATGGTTCCAGCAGCTAGTAATGCTGTTATATAAGAGATGGCGGGTAACAAAACTCAAAATGGCGGCTGTAGAATGGTTCCAGCAGCTAGTAAAGCTGTTGCATAAGAGATGGCGGCTATAAACCTAAAAAATGGCGGCTGTAGAATGGTTCAACAGCCAGTAAAGCTGTTGTATGCAGAGATGGCGGCTATAAAAACTCAAAATGGCGGCTGTAGATCGGTTCATGCAGCTAGTAAAGCTGTTATATAAGAGATGGCGGGTAAGCAAAACGGCACAAAACCCAAAATGGCAGCTGTAGAATGGTTCCAGCAGCTAATAAAGGTGATATATAAAAAGATGGCGGCTATAAAAACTCAAAATGGGGGCTGTAGAATGGTTCCGGCAATTGGTAAGGCTGTTATATTAAGAGATGGCGGCTGTAAAACTCAAAAATGGCGGCTGTAGTTTCGTTCCAGCAGCTAGTAAAAATTGATATATAAAAGATGGCGGCTATAAACCTGCAAAAATGGCGGATGTAGAATGGTTCCAGCAGCTGCGGGGTATTGCTGTTATATAAGAGATGGCGGGTATAAAAACCCGTATTGCAGGCTCATAGAAATCATAACTGCAGCCTGCAAAACTGATATACAAAAGATCTTAGCATTGAGTAACTCCAAATGGCGGATGGAGGATGTTCAGATAAAAAGGTCGTTGATGATGAGAGATTTGGCAGCAAGAGAAACTCAAAACTATGCGGTCTGTATAACGGTTCCAGCAGCTGGTAAGGCCATATATAAGAGATGGCGGCTATAAAACTCAAAATGGCGGCTTTAGAATGGTTCCAGCAGCTGGTAAAGCTGTTATATAAGAGATGGCGGATTTACAAAACCCAAAATGGCGGCTGTAGAATGGTTCCAGCAATCAGCAAAGCTGTTATATAAGAGATGGCGGCTATAAAACTTTTAAATGGCGACTGTAGAATGGTTCCAGCAGCCAGTAAAGCTGCTGAAGTAAGAGATGGCGGGCTATAAAAACTCAAAATGGCGGCTGTAGAATGGTTCCAGCAGCTAGTAAAGCTGTTGTATAAGAGATGGCGGCTAATAAAAACCCAAACATGGCTCTGTAGAATGGTTCCAGCAGCTCGCAAAGGCTGTTATATAAGAGATGGCGGGTATAAAAACCCAAAAATGGCGGCTGTAGAATGGTTCCAGCAGCT
>JAECWI010000291.1:0-19541 GCA_018150345.1 Drosophila equinoxialis
GCTATAAACCTAAAAAATGGCGGCCGTAGAATGGTTCCAGCAGCTAGTATAGCTGCTTATATAAGAGATAAAATATTATAAAAATCCGTAAAATGGCGCGCTGTAGAAGGGTATCCAGCAGCTAGTATTGCTAGGCTGTTATATAAGAGATGGCGGATATAAAAACCTCGAAATGACCGCTGTAGAATTGATCCAGCAGATATTATAGCTGCTTGCTAAGAGATGGCGGGCTATAAAATCTCAAAAATGGTGGCTGTAGAATGGTTCCAGCAGCTAGTATAGGCTGTTATATGTTGAGACAAAGAAGTGATATAAACCCTTGAAATGACCAACTGGGTTGTGGTAGAAAGGTTTATCCCAGCAGCTTATTATAGCTCGTTATACAAGAGACATAAGGGGCTATAAACCCTCAAAAATGGCGGATGTAGAATGGTTGCAGCAGCTAGGTACAAAGCTTTTATATCAAGAGATGGCGGGTAATAAGATAACGCAAAAATGGCTACGCTGTAGAATGGTTCCAGCAGCTAGTATAGCTGTAATACAAGAGATGGTTGGCTATAAAAACCTCGTAAAAATTGCGGCTGTAGAATGGTTCCAGCAGCTTTTTTAGCTCATTATATTATCGATGGCGGCTATAAAACGCAAAAATGACCGCTGTAAGAGAGTCTGGTTCCAGCAGCGTTTATAGCTGTTATATAAGAGATGGCGGCTATAAAACCTTCAAAAATGGTGTGTGTGCAGAATGGTTCCAGCCGCTAGTATAGTTGTTATATAAAAAATGGCGGGTTATAAAAACCCAAAAATCAGGCTGTTAGACGGTTCCAGCAGCATTAAAGCTGATATATAAGAGATAGCGGCTATAAAACTCAAAAATGGCGGCTGTAGAATGGTTCCGAGCAGCTGGTAAAGGCTGTTATATTAAGAGATGTATGGCTACAAAATCCAGCAAAATGGCGGCTGTAGAATGGTTCCAGCAGCTAGTATATAGCTGTTATATAAGAGATGGCGGGTATAAAAACCCAAAAATGGCGGCTGCAGAATGGTTCCAGCAGCTAGTAAAAGCTGATATATAAGAGATGCAGGCTATAAAACTTAAAAATGGCGGCTGTAGAATGGTTCCAGCAGCTGGTAAAGCTGTTATATAAGAGATGGCGGCTATAAAAATTCTCAAATGGCGGCTGTAGAATGGTTCCAGCAGCTAGGTATAGGCTGTTATATAAGAGATGGCGGGATATAAAAACCTCAAAAATGACTGCTGTAGAATGGTTCCAGCAGCTATTATAGCATTATATGGGAGATGGCGGCTATAAAAATCTCAAAAATGGCGGCTGTAGAATGGTTCCAGTGCAGCTAGTATAGCTGTTATATAAGAGATGGCGGATATAAAAACCTCAAATGACCTGCTGTAGAATGTTTCCAGCAGCACAGAATAAGCAAAAATATAAGAGATGGCGGCTATAAAAACTCAAAAATGGTGTGTGTAGAATGCTTCCAGCAGCCATCACAGAATGTTATATAAAAGATGGCGGGTATAAAACCTATTAAATGGCAGCTGTAGAATGGTAATCGCCGAGCAGCTGGGGTAAAAAGCTGGATATATAAGAGAGATGGCGGTGGCTACAAAACTCAAAAATGGCGGCTGCAGAATGGTTCCAGCAGCTGGTAAAGCTGTTTTATAAGAGATGGCGGCTATAAAACCCCAAATGGCAAAGTAGAATGGTTCCAGCAGCTAGTTTTTGTTATTATATAAGAGATGGCGGCTATAAAACCTGCATAAAATGGCGGCAGTAGAATGGTTCGTTCCAGCAGCTAGTAAAGCTGATATATAAGAGATGGCGGCTATAAAACTCAAAAATGGCGGTATAAAACCCAAAATGGCGCTGTAGAATGACCTCGGCAGCTAGTAAAGTTGATATATAAAAGATGGCAGGCTATAAAAACTCAAAAATGGCGTTGCAGAATGGTTCCAGCAGCTCGCAAAGCTGTTATTTTTAGTAGATAGCGGCTATAAATATCAAAAATAACAGCTCTAGAATGGTCCCTGCAGCTGGTATATAGCTGTTATATAAGAGAAGGCGGCTTTATAAACCCCAAATGGTGATGTAGAATGTGGTTCCTGCAGGTAGTATAGGCTGTTATATAAGAGATGGAGGTTAAGTATAACCCCAAAATGGCGGTTGTAGAATGGTTCCAGCAGCTAGTAAAGCTGATATATAAGAGATGGCGGCAATAAACCTAAAAAATGGCTGTTGTAGAATGGTTCCAGCAGGTAGTATAGGCTGTTGAGGTGAAGAGATGGCGGGTATAAAAACCCAAAAATGGTGGATGTAGCATTGTTCCAGCAGCTAGTATAGCTGTTATATAAGAGATGAAGTGCTTGAGGGAAGACTAAAAAATGGCAGCTCAGAATGAACCCAGCATCTGGTATAGCTGTTATATAAGAGATGGCGGCTATAAAAACACAAAAAAAAAAAAAAAAAAAAAATGGTGGATGTAGAATGGTTCCAGCAGCTAGTATAGGCTGTTATATAAGAGATGGAGGGGAAAAAAAGCCAAAATGGCGGCTGTAGAATGGTTCCAGCAGCTAGTAAAGGCTGTTATTTCTGGGACAGACAGCTGTAATATAACATCAAAAATGGCGTCCCAGAATTGTCTTTGAAAGATCCAGTTATTGGGCCATATAGGAGATGGCGGCTACAACAATTCAAAAACGGCGGCCTTAGAATGGAACCACAATCTAGCATAGCTGTTATATAAGAGATGGCGGCTATAAAACTCAAAATGGTGGATGTAGAATGGTTCCAGCAGCTAGTATAGCTGTTATATAAGAGATAAGGTATATGACAAAAACCCAAAAAATGGCGGTTTGCAGAATGGTTCCAGCAGCCAAAAGCTGTTATTTCATCAGATATGGCTCAATAAACATCAAAAATGAAATCTCAGAATGGTTCCATAATCAGGATAGCTGCTTATACAAGAGATTTATGGCCATGTAAAACTCAAAAATGGTGGATGTAGAATGGTTCCAGCAGCTAGTATAGCTGTTATATAAGAGATGGCGGCTATAAAACTCAAAAATGGCTGTTGTAGAATGGTTCCAGCAGGTAGTATAGCTGTTATATAAGAGATGGCGGGTATAAAACCCAAAAATGACTGCTGTAGAATGGTTCCAGCAGCTATTATAGCTGTTATATAAGAGATGGCGGGCTATAAAAACCCAAAAATGGCGGCTGTCAGAATAGTTCCAGCAGCTAGTAAAGGCTATTACATAAGAGATGGCGGATATAAAACTCAAATGGCGGCTTTAGACTGGTTCCGGCAGCTAGTAAAAGCTGTTATTTAGTAGATATGGCGGTTATAACACCCAAAATGGCGGCTCTAGAATGGTTCCAGCTTTAGCTGGTAAATGTTGTTATATAAGATATGGCGGCTGTAAAAACCCAAAACGACGGCTATAGAATGGTCCTAGCAGCTAGTATATGCTGTTATATAACAGATGGCGGGCTATAAAACTCAAAAATACCGGCTGTAGAATGGTTCCAGCGGCTAGTATAGCTGTTATATATGAGATGGCGGCTAGCAAAACTCAAAAATGACGGCTGTAGAATGGTTCCGCGCAGCTAGTAAAGCTGTTATATAAGAGAATCAAAATGGCGGCTATAAAACCCCAAAATGGCGGCTGTAGGAATGGTCCGAGCAGCTAGTAAAGCTGTTATATGCAGAGATGGCGGCTATAAAACTCAAAATGGCGGCTGTAGAATGGTTCCAGCAGCTAGTAAAGCTGTTGATTTATAGATATGGCGGCCATGAATCTCAAAAATGGCGGCTCTAGAATGGCCCCAGCAGCTAGCATAGCTGTTATATAAGAGATGGCGGCTATAAAACCCAAAATGGTGTCTGTAGAATGGGTTCCAGCAGCTAGTAAGGCTGTTATTATAAGAGATGGCGGCTGTAAAACTCAAATATGGCGGCTGTAGAATGGTTCCAGCTGCCAGTAAATGCTTCGGTTATATAAGAGATGGCGGCTATAAAACTCAAAACGACTGCTGTAGAACGGTCTCAGCACCCAGTAGCGCTGTTGCATAAGAGATGGCGACTATAAGACTCGCTTATGGCGGCTGTAGAATGGTCCCAGGAGCTACGTAAAGCTGTTGTATAAGAGATGGCGGCGACAAGAACCTCCAAAATGGCGGATTGTAGAATGGTCTCAGCTGTTTTTTGTAAAGCCGGTTATATGAAGAGATGGCGGCTATAAAACCGTACCATGGCGGCTGTAGAATGGTTCCAGCAGCTGGCAAAGCCTGCCATATAAGAGATGCCGGCTATAAAATCACAAACATGGCGGCTTTAGAATGAGATCCACCGTGAGCTGGTATAGTTGTTGTATAAGAGATGGGCGGCTGATGAAACCCCAAACGAGCTGCTGTAGAATGGTTCCTGTTACAGCCAGTAATCAGCTGTTATATAAGAGATGGCGGCTATAAAATCGGAAAATGCCGACTGTAGCGATTGTTCCAGCAGCTAGCACAAGCTGTTATATAAGAGATGGCGGGATATAAAAACCCAAAATGGCTGCTGTAGAATGGTTCCAGCGGCTGGTGACGGCTGTTACATAAGACATGGCGGCTATAAAACCGCAAAAATGGCGGCTGTAGAATGGTTCCAGCAGCCGGGGTGAAAGGCTGTTATATAAGATATGGCGGCTATGAAAACCTAATGGAGCAGATAAAACCAAAATGGCGGAAATACCTATAGGGTAATGGTGATAGACGGTCCTGCAGCTAGTATTGCTGTTACATCAGAGATGGCGGGCTATACACACTCAAAACAATGGCGGCTCCAGAATGGTTCCAGCATCTAGGGGGGTGAAGGTGATATATAAACAGATTGGCGGCTATATAAACTCAAAATGGTGCCTTTAGAATGGTTCCAGCAGCTGGTAAGGCTGTTATTTATAGAGATGGCGGCTGTAAAACCTCAAAAATGGCGGCTATAGAATGGTTCCAGCAGCTAGTAATGATGTTGATATTAGAGATGGCGGCCATAAAAACTCAAAATGGCGGCTGTACAATGGTTCCAGTAGCTAGTATAGTTGATATATAAAGAGGTGGCGACTATAAAAACTCCAAAATGGCGGCTGTAGAATGGTTCCAGCAGCTGGTAAGGCGTTGTTATATAAGAGATGGCGGGTTATAAAAACCCAAAATGGCGGCTGTAGAATGGTTCCAGCAGCTAGTAAAGCTGTTATATAAGAGATGGCGGCTATATAAACTCCAAAATGGCGTCTGTAGAATGGTTCCAGCAGATAGTAAGAGCTGTTGTCTAAGAGATGGCGCCTATAAACCTCAAAATGTAAATGTAATAGTAAAGCTGTTGTATAAGAGATGGCGGCTGTAGCATGGTTCCAGCAGCTAGTAAAGCTGTTATTTAAGAGATGGCGGGCTATAAAACCCAAAATGGCGGCTGTAGACTGGTTCCAGCAGCTTGTTAAGGCTGTTATATAAGAGATGGCGGCTGTAAAACTCAAAAATGGCGGCTGTTAGAATGGTTCCAGCAGCTAGTATAGCTATTGTATAAGAGATGGCGGCTATAAACTCAAAAATGGCGGCTGTAGAATGATTCCAGCAGCTGGTAAGGCTTTTATATAAGAGATGGCGGCTGTAGAACCTCAAAATGGTGGCGATAGAATGGTTCCAGCAGCTAGTAATGCTTTTTATATAAGAGATGGCGGTTACAAAACTCAAAATGGCGGCTGTAGAATGGTTCCAGCTGCTAGTAAAGGTGATATTTAAAAAATGGCGGCTATAAACCTCAAAAATGGCGGCTCTAGAATGGTTCCAGCAGCTGGTAATGCTGTTATATAAGAGATGGCGGCTGTAAAACTCAAAAATGGTGGCTGTAGAATGGTTCCAGCAGCTTTGTAAAGCTGTTTTATACAGAGATGCCGGCTATAAAAACTCAAAATGGCGGCTGTAGAATGGTTCCAGCAGCTAGTACAGCTGTTATATGTAAGAGATGGCGGCTATAATAAACTCGTAAAAATGGCGGCTGCAGAATGGTTCCAGCAGCTAGTAAAGGCTGTTATATAAGAGATGGCCGGCTATAAACCCCAAAAAGGAAAAAAAAATGGCGGGGCCGTAGAATGGTTCCAGCAGCTAGTAAAGCTGTTATATAAGAGATGGCGGCTATGAAAACCCAAAATGGCGGCTGTAGAATGGTTCCAGCAGCTAGTAAAGCTGTTATATAAGAGATGCAGGTGGCTATAAAAACTCAAAAATGGCGGCTATAGAACGGTTCCAGCAGCTAGTATTGCTGTTATATAAGAGATTGCGGGTACTGCACCAAAAAATGGCGGCCGTATATTGGTTCCAGCAGCCAGTAAAGCTGTTTTACATAAGGGATGGCGGGCTATAAAAACCCAAAATGGCGGCCGTAGAACGGTTCCAGCAGCTAGTAAAAAGGCTGTTATATAGGAGATGGCGGTTGGTAAAACTCAAAAACGGCGGCTATAGAATCGTTCCAGCAGCTAGTAAATGCTGTTATATAAGAGATGACACCCATAAAACTCAAATATGGCGGCCGTACAATGAGTCCCAGCAGCTGGTAAAGCCACTGTATGTAAAGAGATGGCTGCTATAAAACTCAAAACGGCGGCCGTAGAATGGTTCGCCAGCAGCTGGTAAAGGCTGTTAGATGAAAGAGATGGCGGGCTATAAAACCCTGAAATGGCGGCTGTATAATGGTTCCAGCAGCTAGTAAAGCTGTTATATTAGAGATGGCGGTTATAAAACTCAAACAAAGGGGCTGTAGAATGGTTCCAGCAGCTAGTAAAGCTGTTACATAAGGGATGGTGGGTATAAAACTCAAAAATGGCGGTTGCAGAATTGTTCCAGCAGCTAGTCAAGGTGATATATAAAAAGATGGCGGCTATAAATCTCAAAATGGCGGCTGTGGAATGGTTCCAGCATCTGGTAAGGCTGTTATATAAGAGATGGCGGCTGTAAAAACTCAAAAATGGCGGCTGTAGAATGGTTCCAGCAGCTGGTAATGCTGTTATATAAGAGATGGCGGCCATAAACCTGCAAAATGGCGGCTTTACAATCGTTCCAGCAGCTTGTATAGTTGTTATATACAGAGTTGGCGGCTATAAAACCCTAAAATGCCGGCTGTAGAATGGTTCCAGCAGCCGGTAAAGGCTGTTACAGAAGAGATGGCGGGCCATAGAAACCCCAAAATGGCGGCTGTATAATGGTTTCAGCAGCTAGTATAACCCGTCATATAATATGATTACAGTATAGAGCCTAATGTCAAGAGATGGCGGCTATAAAACTCCCAAATCGCGGCTGTAGAATGGTTCCAGCGGCTAGTAAAGTTGTTATATAAGAGATGGCGGACTATAAAACCCCAAAATGGCGGCTGTAGAATGGTTCCAGCAGCTAATAAAGGTTTTATATATAAGAGATGGCGGCTATAAAACCCAAAAATGGCGGCTGCAGACTGGTTCCAGCAGCTAGTAAAGCTGTTATATAAGAGATGGCGGCTGTAAAAACTCAAAAATGGCGGCTGCAGAATGGTTCCAGCAACTAGCATAGTTGTTATATATAAGAGTTGGCGGCTATTAAACTCCAAAATGGCGGCTGTAGAATGGTTTTAGCAGCTGGTAGAAGAACTGTTATATAAGAGTGATGGCGGGTTATAGAAAACCCCAAAACGGCGGCTGTAGAATCGTTCCAGCAGCTAGTAAAGCTGCAGATATAAGAGATGGCGGCTATGAAAACCCAAAATGGCGGCTTTAGAATGGTTCCAGCAGCTAGTATAGCTGTTATATAAGAGATGGCGGGCTATAAAACCCAAAAATGGCGGCTGTGTGAATGGTTCCAGCAGCTAGTAAAGCTGTTATATAAGAGATGGCGGCTATAAAACTCAAAAATGGCGGCTGTAGAATGGTTCCAGCAGCTAGTAAAGCTGTTATATAAGAGATGGCGGCTATAAAACTCAAAATGGCGGCTGTAGAATGGTTCCAGCAGCTGGTAAAGGCTGTTATATAAGAGATGGCGGCTATAAAAACTCAAAAATGGCGGCTGTGGAATGGTTCCAGCAGCTAGTATAGCTGTTGTATAAGAGATGGCGGCGATAAAAACTCAAAAATGGCGGCTGTAGAATGGTTCCAGCAGCTAGTAAAGCTGTTATATAAGAGATGGCGGGCTACAAAACCCAAAAATGGCGGCTGTAGAATGGTTCCAGCAGCTAGTAAAGCCGTTATATAAGAGATGGCGGCTATAAAAACCCAAAAATGGCGGCTGTAGAATGGTTCCAGCAGCTAGTAAAGCCGTTATATAAGAGATGGCGGCTATAAAAACTCAAAAATGGCGGCTGTAGAATGGTTCCAGCAGCTAGTATAGCTGTTATATAAGAGATGGCGGCTATAAAAACTCAACATGGCGGCTGTAGAATGGTTCCAGCAGCTAGTAAAGCTGTTATATAAGCGATGGCGGCTATAAAACCTCAAAATGGCGGCTGTAGAATGATTTCCAGCAGCTAGTATAGCTGTTAGTATAAGAGATGGCGGGCTATAAAACTCAAAATGGCGGCTGTAGAATGGTTCCAGCAGCTAGTATAGCTGTTATATAAGAGATGGCGGCGATAAAACTCCAAAATGGCGGCTGTAGAATGGTTCCAGCAGCTAGTAAAGCTGTCATATAAGAGATGGCGGCTATAAAACTCAAAAATGGCGGCTGTAGAATGGTTCCAGCAGCTAGTAAAGCTGTTATATAAGAGATGGCGGGCTATAAAACCCAAAATGGCGGCTGTAGAATGCTTCCAGCAGCTGGTCAAGGCTGTTATATAAGAGATGGCGGCTGTAAAACTCCAAAATGGCGGCTGTAGAATGGTTCCAGCAGCTAGTAAAGCTGATATATAAGAAATGGCGGCTATAAAACCCAAAATGGCGGCTGTAGAATGGTTCCAGCAGCTGGTAAGGCTGTTATATAAGAGATGGCGGCTGTAAAACTCAAAATGGCGGCTGTAGAATGGTTCCAGCAGCTAGTAAATGGTGTTATATTCGAGATGGCGCCTATAAAACTCAAAATGGCGGCTGTAGAACGGTTCCAGCAGCTGGTAAAGTTGATATATGAAGAGGTGGCGGCTATAAAACTCAAAAATGGCGGCTGTAGAATGGTTCCAGCAGCTGGTAAGGCTGTTATATAAGAGATGGCGGCTATAAAACTCAAAAATGGCGGCTGTAGAATGGTTCCAGCAGCTAGTAAAGCTGTTATATAAGAGATGGCGGCTATAAAAAGTCAAAATGGCGTCTGTAGAATGGTTCCAGCAGATAGTAGAGCTGTTGTATAAGAGATGGCGGCTATAAAACCCAAAAAAATGTAATAGTAAAGCTGTTATATAAGAGATGGCGGATGTACAACGGTTCCAGCAGCTAGTAAAGCTGTTATATAAGAAATGGCGGGCTACAAAACCCAAAATGGCGGCTGTAGAATGGTTCCAGCAGCTGGTTAGGCTGTTATATAAGAGATGGCGGCTGTAAAACTCAAAATGGCGGCTATAGAATGGTTCCAGCAGCTAGTAATGATGTTATATTAGAGATGGCGGCCATAAAAACTCCAAAATGGCGGCTGTACAACGGTTCCAGCAGCTAGTAAAGTTGATATATAAAAGGTGGCGGCTATAAAACTCAAAATGGCGGCTGTAGAATGATTCCAGCAGCTGGTAAGGCTGTTATATAAGAGATGGCGGCTGTAAAAACTCAAAATGGCGGCTATAGAATGGTTCCAGCAGCTAGTTAATGATGTTATATTAGAGATGGCGGCCATAAAACTCAAAATGGCGGCTGTACAATGGTTCCAGCAGCTAGTAAAGTTGATATATAAAGAGGTGGCGGCTATAAAACCTCAAAAATGGCGGCTGTAGAATGGTTCCAGCAGCTGGTAAGGCTGTTATATAAGAGATGGCGGGTATAAAAACCCAAAAATGGCGGCTGTGGAATGGTTCCAGCAGCTGTAAAGCTGTTATATAAGAGATGGCGGCTATAAAAACTCAAAAATGGCGTCTGTAGAATGGTTCCAGCAGATAGTAGAGCTGTTGTATAAGAGATGGCGGCTATAAAACTCAAAATGTAGAATGTCAAAAATAGTAAAGCTGTTGTATAAGAGATGGCGGCTGTAGAATGGTTCCAGCAGCTAGTAAAGCTGTTATATAAGAAATGGCGGGCTATAAAAACCCAAAATGGCGGCTGTAGAATGGTTCCAGCAGCTGGTTTAGGCTGTTATATAAGAGATGGCGGCTGTAAAACTCAAAATGGCGGCTGTAGAATGGTTCCAGCAGCTAGTAAAGCTATTGTATAAGAGATGGCGGCTATAAAACTCAAAATGGCGGCTGTAGAATGATTCCAGCAGCTGGTAAGGCTTTTATATAAGAGATGGCGGCTGTAAAACTCAAAATTGCGGCTATAGAATGGTTCCAGCAGCTAGTAATGCTTTTATATAAGAGATGGCGGTTACAAAAACTCAAAAATGGCGGCTGTAGAATGGTTCCAGCAGCTAGTAAAGGTGATATATAAAAAATGGCGGCTATAAAACTCAAAAATGGCGGGCTGTAGAATGGTTCCAGCAGCTGGTAAGGCTGTTATATAAGAGATGGCGGCTGTAAAACCCTCAAAATGGCGGCTATAGAATGGTTCCAGCAGCTAGTAATGATGTTATATTAGAGATGGCGGCCATAAAACTCAAAATGGCGGCTGTACAATGGTTCCAGCAGCTGGTAAGGCTGTTATATAAGAGATGGCGGCTATAAAACTCAAAATGGCGGCTGTAGAATGGTTCCAGCAGCTAGTAAAGCTGTTATATAAAGAGATGGCGGCTATAAAACTCAAAATGGCGACTGTAGAATGGTTCCAGCAGATAGTAGAGCTGTTGTATAAGAGATGGCGGCTATAAAACTCAAAATGGCGGCTATAGAATGGTTCCAGCAGCTAGTAATGCTGTTATATAAGAGATTGCGGGTACAAAACTCACAAAAATGGCGGCTGTATAATGGTTCCAGCAGCTAGTAAAGGTGATATATAAAAGATGGCGGCTATAAATCTCAAAATGGCGGCTGTAGAATGGTTCCAGCAGCTGGTAAGGCTGTTATATAAGAGATGGCGGCTGTAAAACTCGAAATGGCGGCTATAGAATGGTTCCAGCAGCTAGGTAATGCTGTTATATAAGAGATGGCGGCCATAAAACTCAAAATGGCGGCTGCAACAATGGTTCCAGCAGCTAGTATAGTTGATATATAAAGAGATGGCGGCTATAAAAACTCAAAAATGGCGGCTGTAGAATGGTTCCAGCAGCTGGTAAAGGCTGTTATATAAGAGATGGCGGGTATAAAAACCCAAAAATGGCGGCTGTAGAATGGTTCCAGCAGCTAGTAAAGCTGTTATATAAGAGATGGCGGCTATAAAACTCAAAATGGCGGCTGTAGAATGGTTCCAGCAGCTAGTAAAGCTGTTGTATAAGAGATGGCGGGCTATAAAAACCCAAAATGGCGGCTGTAGAATGGTTCCAGCAGCTGGTAAGGCTGTTATATAAGAGATGGCGGCTGTAAAAACTCAAAAATGGCGGCTGTAGAATGGTTCCAGCAGCTAGTAAAGTTGTTATATAAAGAGATGGCGGCGATAAAACTCAAAATGGCGGCTGTAGAATGGTTCCAGCAGCTGGTAAGGCTGTTATATAAGAGATGGCGGCTGTAAAAACTCAAAAATGGCGGCTGTAGAATGGTTCCAGCAGCTAGTAAAGGCTGTTATATAAGAGATGGCGGCTATAAAACCCCAAAAATGGCGGCTGTAGAATGGTTCCAGCAGCTAGTAAAGCTGTTATATAAGAGATGGCGGCTATAAAACTCAAAAATGGCGGCTTTAGAATGGTTCCAGCAGCTGGTATAGGCTGTTATATAAGAGATGGCGGGCTATAAAAACCCAAAATGGCGGCTGTAGAATGGTTCCAGCAGCTAGTATAGCTGTTGTATAAGAGATGGCGGCGATAAAAACTCAAAATGGCGGCTGTAGAATGGTTCCAGCAGCTAGTATAGCTGTTATATAAGAGATGGCGGCTATAAAACTCAAAAATGGCGGCTGTAGAATGGTTCCAGCAGCTAGTATAGCTGTTATATAAGAGATGGCGGCTATAAAACTAAAAATGGCGGCTGTAGAATGGTTCCAGCAGCTAGTAAAGCTGTTATATAAGAGATGGCGGCTATAAAAACTCAAAATGGCGGCTGTAGAATGGTTCCAGCTGCTAGTAAAGCTGTTATATAAGAGATGGCGGCTATAAAACTCAAAATGGCGGCTGTAGAATGGTTCCAGCAGCTAGTAAAGCTGTTATATAAGAGATGGCGGCTATAAAAACTCAAAATGGCGGCTGTAGAATGGTTCCAGCAGCTAGTATAGCTGTTGTATAAGAGATGGCGGCTATAAAACTCAAAATGGCGGCTGTAGAATGGTTCCAGCAGCTAGTAAAGCTGTTATATAAGAGATGGCGGGCTATAAAAACCCAAAATGGCGGCTGTAGAATGGTTCCAGCAGCTAGTAAGGCTGTTATATAAGAGATGGCGGCTATAAAAACTCAAAAATGGCGGCTATAGAATGGTTCCAGCAGCTAGTAATGCTGTTATATAAGAGATGGCGGGCTATAAAAACTCAAAAATGGCGGCTGTAGAATGGTTCCAGCAGCTAGTAAAAGCTGATATATAAGAGATGGCGGCTATAAAACTCAAAATGGCGGCTGCAGAATGGTTCCAGCAGCTAGTAAAGCTGTTATATAAGAGATGGCGGCTGTAAAACCAAAATGGCGGGCTGTAGAATGGTTCCAGCAGCTGGTAAAGCTGTTATATAAGAGATGGCGGCTATAAAACTCAAAATGGCGGCTGTAGAATGGTTCCAGCAGCTAGTAATAGCTGTTATATAAGAGATGGCGGGCTATAAAACCTCAAAAATGGCGGCTGTAGAATGGTTCCAGCAGCTAGTAAAGGTGATATATAAAAGATGGCGGCTATAAAACCTCAAAATGGCGGCTGTAGAATGGTTCCAGCAGCTGGTAAGGCTGTTGTATAAGAGATGGCGGGCTATAAAAACCCAAAATGGCGGCTGTAGAATGGTTTCCAGCAGCTAGTAAAGCTGTTATATAAAGAGATGGCGGCTATAGAAACCAAAAATGGCGGCTGTAGAATGGTTCCAGCAGCTAGTAAAGCTGTTATATAGAGAGATGGCGGCTATAAAAACCCAAAAATGGCGGCTGTAGAATGGTTCCAGCAGCTAGTAGAGGCTGTTATATAAGAGATGGCGGGCTATAAAACCCCAACATGGCGGCTGCAGAATGGATCCGGCAGCTAGTAAAGGCTGTTATGTAAGGATGGCGTGTGGCGTAAACTCATATATGGCGGCTGATGGAATGGTTCCAGTAGCTAGTTGATATAAAAGATGGCGGCTATTAAACCCAAAAATGGCGGCTGTAGAATGGTTCCGAGCAGCTAGTAAAGCTGTTATTTAAGAGATGGCGGGTATAAAACTCAAAAATGGCGGCTGTAGAATGGTTCCCAGCTAGTAAAGCACATTATATGATTGCACCGTAAAGCTGTTATATAAGGAGATGGCGGCTATAAAAACCCAAAAATGGCGGCTGTAGAATGGTTCCAGCAGCTAGTAAAGCTTAAAGTTTACGGTGTTATATAAGAGATGGCGGCTATAAAACTCAAAATGGCGGCTGTAGAAATGGTTCCAGCAGCTGGTATAGCTGTTATATAAGAGATGGCGGCTTTATGAAACCCAAAAATGGCGGCTGTAGAATGGTTCCAGCGGCTAGTATAGCTGTTATATAAAAGATGGCGGCTATAAAACTCAAAAACGGCGGCTGTAGGATGGCGGGTATAAAAACAAAATGGCGGCTGTAGAATGGTTCCAGCAGCTAGTAAAGCTGTTATATAAGAGATGGCGGCTATAAAAACCCAAAAATGGCGGCTGTAGAATGGTTCCAGCAGCTAGTAAAGCTGTTATATAAGAGATGGCGGCTATAAAACTCAAAATGGCGGCTGTAGAATGGTTCCAGCAGCTGGTAAATTGCTGTTATATAAGAGATGGCGGGTATAAAACTCCAAAATGGCGGTTTTCTGTAGAATGGTTCCAGCAGCTAGTAAAGCTGTTATATAAGAGATGGCGGCTATAAAACTCAAAAATGGCGGCTGTAGAATGGTTCCAGCAGCTAGTAAAGCTGTTATATAAGAGATGGCGGCTATAAAAACTCAAAAATGGCGGCTGTAGAACGGTTCCAGCAGCTAGTATAGCTGTTATATAAGAGATGGCGGCTATGGAAACTCAAAATGGCGGCTGTAGAATGGTTCCAGCAGCTAGTAAAGGCTGTTATATAAGAGATGGCGGGCTATAAAACCCCAAAAATGGCGGCTGTAGAATGGTCTCCAGCAGCTAGTAAAGCTGTTATATAAGAGATGGCGGCTATAAAACTCAAAAATGGCGGCTGTAGAATGGTTCCAGCAGCTAGTAAAGCTGTTATATAAGAGATGGCGGGTATAAAAAACCCAAAAATGGCGGCTGTAGAATGGTTCCAGCAGCTAGTAAAGGTGATATATAAAGAGATGGCGGCTATGAAAACTCAAAAATGGCGGCTGTAGAATGGTTCCAGCAGCTAGTAAAGCTGTTATAAGTAAAAGATGGCGGCTGTAAAACTCAAAAATGGCGGCTGTAGAATGGTTCCAGCAGCTGGGTAAAGTTGTTATATAAAAAGATGGCGGCTATAAAAACCAAAATGGCGGATGTAGAATGGTTCCAGCAGCTGGTAAAGGCTGTTATATAAGAGATGGCGGGTATAAAAACCCAAAAATGGCGGCTGTAGAACGGTTCCAGCAGCTAGCATAGCTGTTATATAAGAGATGGCGGCTATAAAAACTCAAAAATGCCGGCTTTAGAAGTGAATTCCAGCTATTGGTAAAGGCTGTTATATAAGAGATGGCGGGCTATAAAACCCAAATGGCGGCCGCAGAATGGTTCCAGCAGCTCATTAAGCTGTTATATAAGAGATGGCGGCTATAAAACTCATAAAATGGCGGCTGTAGAATGGTTCCAGCAGCTTGTCAAGCTGTTATATAAGAGATGGCGGCTATAAAACTCAAAATGGCGGCTGTAGAATGGTTCCAGCAGTTGGTAAAGCTGTTATATAACAGATGGCGGCTATAAACCTCAAAATGGCGACTGTAGAATGGTTCCAGCAGCTAGTATAGCTGTTATATAAGAGATGGCGGCGATGGTAAACTCAAAAATGGCGGCTGTAGAATGGTTCCAGCAGCTAGTAGTGCCGTTATTTTTACGCGTGATTGCGGCTTTAAAACCTCGGAAACGGCGGCTGTAGAATGGTTCCAGCAGCTAGTATACCCGTCATATAATCGATGGGAGAATTCAAAAACACAAAATTTGGAAGAGATGGCGGCCATAAAACTCCAAATGGCGGCTTTTGAATGGTTCCAGCAGCCAGCATAGCTGTTATAGAATAGATGGCGGCTATAAAAACTCAAACACTTTCTGCTTGTATAATGGTTCCAGCAGCTAGTAAAGCTGTTATATAAGAGATGGCGGGTAGTAAAAACCCTAAAATGGCGGCTGTAGAATTGTCCCAGCAGCTAGTATAGTTGTTGTATACAGATATGGCGGCTATAAAACTCAAAATGGCGGCTGTAGAATGGTTCCAGCAGCTAGTAAGGCTGTTATATAAGAGATGGCGGCTATTACAAACTCCAAAATGGCGGCTGTAGAATGGTTCCAGCAGCTAGTATAGCTGTTGCATAAGAGATTGCGGCTATAAAAACTCAAAAATGGCGGCTGTAGAATAGTTCCAGCAGCTAGCATAGCTGTTGTATAAGAGATGGCGGGTTATCAAAACCCAAAAATGGCGGCTAAGGTAGAATGGTTCCAGCAGCTAGTAAAGGCTGTTACATAAGAGATGGCGGCTGTAAACCCTCAAAAATGGCGACTAGAGAACGGTTCCAGCAGCTAGTAAAGCCGTTATTCAAGAGATGGCGGGTTACAGAAAATCAAAAGTGGCGCCTGTAGAATGGTTCCAGCAGCTAGTAAACCTATTTTATAATCGATACATCATTTAAACCAAGATGTTATATAAAGCAGATCGCGGCTATAAATCTCAAAAATGTTGGCTTTTTAGAATGGTCTCCAGTTGTTGGTAAAGGCTGTTATTTAAGAGATGGCGGCTAGTATGAACTCAAAAATGACGACTGTAATTTGGTTCCAGCAGCTAGTATAGCTGTTATATAAGAGATGGCGCCTATAAAAACTCAAAAATGGCGGCTGTAGAATGGTTCCAGCAGCTAGTAATAGCTGTTATTATAAGAGATGGCGTGCGCTACAAAAACCCAAAAATGGCGGCTGTAGAATGGTTCCAGCAGCTAACATAGCTGTTATATAAGGAGATGGCGGCTATAAAACTCAGAAATGGCGGCTGTAGAATGGTTCCAGCAGCTGGTAAAGGCTGTTGTTTAAGAGATGGCGGGTACAAAACCCTTAAATGGCGGCTGTAGAATGGTTTCCAGCAGCTAATAAAGGTGATATATAAAAAGATGGCGGCTATAAAAACTCAAAATGGCGGCTGTAGAATGGTTCCAGCAGCTGGTAAGGCTGTTATATAAGAGATGGCGGCTGTAAAAACTCAAATGGCGGCTGTAGAATGGTTCTCAGCTAGTAAAGTTGATATATAAAATGATGGCGGCTATAAAACTCAAAAATGGCGGATGTAGAATGGTTCCAGCAGCTGGTAAAGGCTGTTATATAAGAGATGGCGGGTATTAAAACCCTAAAATGGCGGCTGTAGAACGGTTCCAGCAGCTGGTGGCAGCTGTTATATAAGAGATGGCGGCTGTAAAAACTCAAAAATGGCGGCTGTAGAATGGTTCCAGTAGCTAGTAAAGTTGATATATAAAAAGATGGCGGCTATAAAAACTCAAAATGGCGGATATAGAATGGTTCCAGCAGCTGGTAAAGGCTGTTAAGATAAGAGATGGCGGGATATAAAAACCCAAAAATGGCAAATGTAGAATGGTTCCAGCAGCTGGGTAAAGTAGATATATGAAAGATGGCGGCTATAAAACTCAAAAATGGCGGCTGTAGAATGGTTCCAGCAGCTGGTTTTTTTTATTTATAAGAGATGGCGGGCTATAAAACCCAAAAATGGCGGTTGTAGGACGGTTCCAGCAACTAGTAAAGCTGTTATATAAGAGATGGCGGCTGTAAAACTCAAAATGGCGTCTTGTAGAATGGTTCCAGCAGCTAGAAAAGCTGTTATATAAGAGACGGCGGCTGTAAAAACTCAAAAATGGCGGCTATAGAATGGTTCCAGCAGCTAGTAATGCTGTTATATAAGAGATGGCGGCTATAAAACTCAAAAATGGGGGGCTTCATGATGGCGGGTATAAAAACTCAAAAATGGCGGCTACAGGAATGGTTCCAGCAGCCAGTAAAGCTGTTATATAAGAGATGGCGGCTATAAAACCTCAAAAATGGCGGCTGTAGAATGCTTCCAGCAGCTGGTAAAGGCTGTTATATACAGATATGGCTGCTAAAAAACTCAAAGTGGCGGCTATAGAATGGTTCCAGCAGCTACTAATGCTGTTATATAAGAGATGGCGGGTTATAAAACCCTGAAATGCCGTCTGTAGAATGGTTCCAGCAGCTAGTATAGCTGTTATATAAGAGATGGCGGCGATTAAACCTCAAAATGGCGGCTGCACGGTTCCAAGCAGCTAGTAAAGCTGTTATACAAGAGATGGCGGCTATAAAACCTAAAATGGCGGCTGTAGAATTTGTTCCAGCAGCTAGTAAAGCTGTTGCATAAGAGATGGCGGCGATAAAACTCAAATGGCGGCTGTAGAATGGTTCCAGAAGCTAGTAAAGCTGTTGTATAAGAGATGGCGGCTATAAACAAATACAAAAAATGGCGGCTGTAGAATGGTTCCAGCAGCTAGTAAAGCTGTTATATAAGAGATGACGGGTATAAAAACCCAAAATGGCGGCTGTAGAATGGTTCCAGGCAGCTGGTAAGCTGGGGGCTGTCAAAAAAAAAAATTATACAAGAGATGGCGGCTATAAAACTCAAAATGGCGGCTGTAGAATGGTTCCAGCAGGGGGGGGCTCTAAAAAAAAAAAAAGAGTAAAGGCTGTTGTATAAGAGATGGCGGCTATAAAACTCAAAATGGCGGCTGTAGAATGGTCCCAGCAGCTGGTAAGGCTGTTATATAAGAGATGGCGGCTGTAAAACTCAAAATGGCGGCTATAGAATGGTTCCAGCAGCTAGTAATGCCTGTTATATAGAGATGGCGGGTACAAAACCAAAAATGGCGGCTGCAGAATTTTGGGTTCCAGCAGCTAGTAAAGGTGATATATAAAAGATGGCGGCTATAAAATCTCAAAATGGCGGCTGTAGAATGGTTCCAGCAGCTGGTAAGGCTTTTTGTTTATATAAGAGATGGCGGCTGGGGGGGGGGGGGAAAAATGGTAAAGCTCTAGAATGGCGGCCCCTATCGAATGGTTCCAGCAGCTAGTAATGCTGTATATAAGAGATGGCGCGGCCATAAAACTCAAAATGGCGGCTGTAACAATGGTTCCAGCAGCTAGTAAAGTTGATATATAAGAGATGGTGGCTATAAAACTCAAAATGGCGGCTGTGGGAAAAAAAAAAATGAATGGTTCTCAGCTAGGAAAAGCTGTTATATAAGAGATGGCGGCTGTAAAAAAACTCAAAAATGGCGGCTATAGAATGGTTAGAATTCCAGCAGCTGGGGTAATGCTGTTATATAAGAGATGGCGGCTATAAAACCTCAAAAATGGCGGCTGTAAAAATGATGGCGGCTATAAAACCTCAAAAATGGCGGCTGTAGAATGGTTCCAGCAGCTAGTAAAGCTAATATATAAGAGATGGCGGTTATAAAAACTCAAAATGGCGGTTGTAGAATGCTTCCAGCAGCTGGTAAGGCTGTTATATAAGAGATGGCGGCTGTAAAACACAAAAGTGGCGGCTATAGAATGGTTCCAGCAGCTAGTAATGCTGTTATATAAGAGATGGCGGGTATAAAAACTCCAAATGCCGTCTGTAGAATGGTTCCAGGAGGAAGCATAGCTGTTATATAAGAGATGGCGGCGATTAAACCTCAAAATGGCGGCTGTAGCATCGACCCAGCAGCTATAAAGCTGCGCTTATATAAGAGATGGCGGCTATAAAACTTTAAAATGGCGGCTGTAGAATCGTTCCAGCAGCTAGTTAAGCTGTTGTATAAGAGATGGCGGCGATAAAAACTCAAAAATGGCGGCTGTAGAATGGTTCCAGAAGCTAGTAAAGCTGTTATATAAGAGATGGCGGCTATAAAACTCAAAATGGCGGCTGTAGAATGGTTCCAGCAGCTAGTAAAGCTGTTATATAAGAGATGACGGTTATAAAAACCCAAAATGGCGGCTGTAGAATGGTTCCAGCAGCTGGTAA
>JAECWI010000292.1:0-14562 GCA_018150345.1 Drosophila equinoxialis
CGGCTATAAAACTCAAATGGCGGCTGTATATCGGTTCCAGCAGCTAGTAAAGCTGTTGTATAAGAGATGGCGGGCGATAAAACTCAAAAATGGCGGCAGTAGATTGGTTCCAGCAGCTAGGGGTAAAGCTGTTGTATAAGAGATAAGGGCTATAAAACTCAAAATGGCGGCTGTATATCGGTTCCAGCAGCTCAGGAACGTTGTTATATAAGAGATGGCGGGTATAAACTCAAAATGGCGGCTGTAGAATGGTTCCAGCAGCTAGTAAAGCTGTTATATAAAAGATGGCGGGTATAAAATTCAAAATGGCGGCAATAGAATGGTTCCAGCAGCGGGTAAAGCTGTTATATAAGAAATGGCGGGCTATAAAACCCAAAATGGCGGCTGTAGAATGGTTCCAGCAGCTAGTAAAGCTGTTATATAAGAGATGGCGGCTATAAAAACTGGAAAATGGCGGCTGTAGAATGGTTCCATCAGCTAGTAAAGGCTGTTGTATAAGAGATGGCGGGCTATAAAAAACTCAAAATGGCGGCTGTATATCGGTTCCAGCAGCTAGTAAAGCTGTTGTATAAGAGATGGCGGCGATAAAACTCAAAATGGCGGCAGTAGAGTGGTTCCAGCAGCTAGTAAAGCTGTTGTATAAGAGATGGCGGCTATAAACTCAAAATGGCGGCCGTATATCGGTTCCAGCAGCTAGTAAAGGCTGTTATATAAGATATGGCGGGTATAAAACCCCATGGGTCAAAATGGCGGCTGTAGAATGGTTCCAGCAGCCAGTATAGCTGTTATATAAGAGATGGCGGCGATAAAACTCAAAATGGCGGCTATAGAATGGTTCCAGCAGCTAGTAAAGCTGTTGTATAAAAGATGGCGGCTATAAAACTCAAAATGGCGGCTATAGAATGGTTCCAGCAGCTAGTAAAGCTGTTATATAAGAGATGGCGGCTATAAAACTCAAAAATGGCGGCTGTAGAATGGTTCCAGCAGCTAGTAAAGCTGTTGTATAAGAGATGGCGGCTATAAAACTCAAAAATGGCGGCTGTAGAATGGTTCCAGCAGCTAGTAAAGCTGTTATATAAGAGATGGCGGCTATAAAACTCCAAAATGGCGGCTGTAGAATGGTTCCAGCAGCTGGTAAGGCTGTTATATAAGAGATGGCGGCTATAAAACCCAAAATGGCGGCTGTAGAACGGTTCCAGCAGCTAGTAAAGCTGTTATACAAGAGATGGCGGCTATAAAACCCAAAATGGCGGCTGTAGAATGGTTCCAGCAGCTAGTAAAGCTGTTATATAAGAGATGGCGGGTATAAAACCCAAAATGGCGGCTGTAGAACGGTTCCAGCAGCTAGTAAAGCTGATACATAAGAGATGGCGGCGATAAAACCCAAAATGGCGGCTGTAGAATGGTTCCAGCAGCTAGTAAAGCTGTTGTATAAGAGATGGCGGCTATAAAACCCAAAATGGCGGCTGTAGAATGGTTCCAGCAGCTGGTAAAGGCTGTTATATAAGAGATGGCGGCTATAAAAACTCAAAATGGCGGCTGTAGAATGGTTCCAGCAGCTAGTAAAGCTGTTATATAAGAGATGGCGGCTATAAAAACTCCAAAATGGCGGCTGTAGAATGGTTCCAGCAGCTAGTAAAGGCTGTTATATAAGAGATGGCGGGTATAAAACTCCAAAATGGCGGCTGTAGAATGGTTCCAGCAGCTGGTAAAGGCTGTTATATAAGAGATGGCGGCTGATAAAAACTCAAAATGGCGGCTGTAGAATGGTTCCAGCAGCTAGTAATGCTGTTATATAAGAGATGGCGGGTACAAAACCCAAAAATGGCGGCTGTAGAATGGTTCCAGCAGCTAGTAAAGGTGATATATAAAGAGATGGCGGCTATAAAACTCAAAATGGCGGCTGTAGAATGGTTCCAGCAGCTGGTAAGGCTGTTATATAAGAGATGGCGGCTATAAAACTCAAAATGGCGGCTGTAGAATGGTTCCAGCAGCTAGTAAAGTTGATATATAAAAGATGGCGGCTATAAAACTCAAAATGGCGGCTGTAGAATGGTTCCAGCAGCTAGTAAGGCTGTTATATAAGAGATGGCGGGTATAAAAACCCAAAATGGCGGCTGTAGAATGGTTCCAGCAGCTAGTAAAGCTGTTATATAAGAGATGGCGGGTATAAAACTCAAAATGGCGGCTGTAGAATGGTTCCAGCAGCTAGTAAAGGCTGTTATATAAGAGATGGCGGGCTATAAAACCCAAAAATGGCGGCTGTAGAATGGTTCCAGCAGCTAGTAAAGCTGTTATATAAGAGATGGCGGCTATAAAACTCAAAATGGCGGCTGTAGAATGGTTCCAGCAGCTAGTAAAGCTGTTATATAAGAGATGGCGGCTATAAAAACTCAAAATGGCGGCTGTAGAATGGTTCCAGCAGCTAGTATAGCTGTTATATAAGAGATGGCGGCTATAAAACTCAAAATGGCGGCTGTAGAATGGTTCCAGCAGCTAGTAAAGCTGTTATATAAAAGATGGCGGCTATAAAACTCAAAATGGCGGCTGTAGAATGGTTCCAGCAGCTAGTAAAGCTGTTATATAAGAGATGGCGGCTATAAACCTCAAAAATGGCGGCTGTAGAATGGTTCCAGCAGCTAGTAAAGCTGTTATATAAGAGATGGCGGCTATAAAACTCAAAATGGCGGCTGTAGAATGGTTCCAGCAGCTAGTAAAGCTGTTATATAAGAGATGGCGGCTATAAAACTCAAAATGGCGGCTGTAGAATGGTTCCAGCAGCTAGTAAAGCTGTTATATAAGAGATGGCGGCTATAAAACTCAAAAATGGCGGCTGTAGAATGGTTCCAGCAGCTAGTAAAGCTGTTATATAAGAGATGGCGGCTATAAAACTCAAAATGGCGGCTGTAGAATGGTTCCAGCAGCTAGTATAGCTGTTATATAAGAGATGGCGGCTGTAAAACCTCAAAATGGCGGCTGTAGAATGGTTCCAGCAGCTAGTAAAGCTGTTATATAAGAGATGGCGGGCTATAAAACCCAAAAATGGCGGCTGTAGAATGGTTCCAGCAGCTAGTAAAGTTGATATATAAAAGATGGCGGCTATAAAACTCAAAAATGGCGGCTGTAGAATGGTTCCAGCAGCTGGTAACGCTGTTATATAAGAGATGGCGGCTATAAAAACTCAAAAATGGCGGCTGTAGAATGGTTCCAGCAGCTAGTAAAGCTGCGATATAAAGAGATGGCGGCTTATAAATCCCAAAATGGCGGCTGTAGAATGGTTCTAGCAGCTGGTAAGGCTGTTATATAAAAGATGGCGGCTGTAAAGCCCAAAATGGCGGCCGTAGAATGGTTCCAGCAGCTAGTAATGCTGTTATATAAGAGATGGCGGCTATAAAACTCAAAATGGCGGCTGTACAATGGTTCCAGCAGCTAGTAGTAAAGGTGTGATATATAAAAGATGGCGGCTATAAAACTCTAAAATGGCGGCTATAGAATGGTTCCAGCAGCTATTAAGGCTGTTATATAAGAAATGGCGGGCTATAAAACTCAAAATGGCGGCTGTACAATGGTTCCAGCAGCTAGTATAGCTGTTATATAAGAGATGGCGGCTATAAAACTCCAAAATGGCGGCTGTAGAATGGTTCCAGCAGCTGGTATAGCTGTTATATAAGAGATGGCGGCTATAAAACTCAAAATGGCGGCTGTAGAATGGTTCCAGCAGCTAGTAAAGCTGTTATATAAGAGATGGCGGCTATCAAAACTCCAAAATGGCGGCCGTAGAATGGTTCCAGCAGCTAGTAAAGCTGTTATATAAGAGATGGCGGCTATAAAACTCAAAATGGCGGCTGTAGAATGGTTCCAGCAGCTAGTAAAGCTGCTATATAAGAGATGGCGGGTATAAAACCCCAAAATGGCGGCTGTAGAATGGTTCCAGCAGCTAGTAAAGCTGTTATATAAAAAGATGGCGGCTATAAAACTCAAAATGGCGGCTGTAGAATGGTTCCAGCAGCTAGTAAAGCTGTTATATAAGAGATGGCGGCTATAAAACTCAAAATGGCGGCTGTAGAATGGTTCCAGCAGCTAGTAAAGGCTGTTATATAAGAGATGGCGGCTATAAACCTCAAAATGGCGGCTGTAGAATGGTTCCATCAGCTAGTAAAGCTGTTATATAAGAGATGGCGGCTATAAAACCTCTAAAATGGCGGCTGTAGAATGGTTCCAGCAGCTAGTATAGCTGTTATATAAGAAATGGCGGGCTATAAAAACCCAAAATGGCGGCTGTGAGAATGGTTCCAGCAGCTAGTATAGCTGTTATATATGAGATGGCGGCTATAGGGCAAACTCCAAAATTTGGCGGCTGTAGTACCTGCTTCCAGCAGCCGGTATAGCTGTTATATAAGAGGATCGGCGGCTGTAAATCTCCAAATGGCGGCTGCAGAATGGTTCCAGCAGCTAGTAAAAGCTGTTATATAAGAGATGGCGGGTAACAAACTCAAAAATGGCGGCTGTAGAATGGTTCCAGCAGCTAGTAAAGGTGATATATATGATAAACCACTATAAAAACTCAAAAATGGCGGCTGTAGAATGGTTCCAGCAGCTGGTAAGGTTGTTATATAAGAGATGGCGGGCTGTAAAACTCAAAATGGCGGCTATAGAATGGTTCCAGCAGCTAGTAATGCTGTTATATAAGAGATGGCGGCCATAAAACCCAAAATGGCGGCTGTAATATCGGTTCCAGCAGCTAGTAAAGCTGTTATATATAAGAGATGACGGGTATAAAACTCCAAAATGGCGGCTGTCGAATGGTTCCAGCAGCTAGTAAAGCTGTTATATAAGAGATAGCGGCTATAAAACTCAAATGGCGGCTGTAGAATCGTTCCAGCAGCTGGTAAGGCTGTTATATAAGAGATGGCGGCTGTAAAGCTCAAAATGGCGGCTATAGAATGGTTCCAGCAGCTAGTAAAGTTGATATATAAATGATGGCGGCTATAAAACTCAAAATGGCGGCTTTAGAATGGTTCCAGCAGCTAGTAAAGCTGTTATATAAGAGATGGCGGCCAAAAACTGAAATGGCGGCTGTAGAATGGTTCCAGCAGCTAGTATAATAGCTGTTATATAAAAGATGGCGGCTATAAAACTCAAAATGGCGGCTGTAGAATGGTTCCAGCAGCTGGTAAGGCTGTTATATAAGAGATGGCGGCGATAAAGCCCCAAAATGGCGGCTATAGAATGGTTCCAGCAGCTAGTAATGCTGTTATATAAGAGATGGCGGCTATAAAACTCAAAATGGCGGCTGTACAATGGTTCCAGCAGCTAATAAAACAGTTATATAAAAGATGGCGGCTATAAAACTCAAAATGGCGGCTGTAGAATGGTTCCAGCAGCTGGTATGGCTGTTATATAAGAAATGGCGGCCATAAAACTCCAAAATGGCGGCTGTACAATGGTTCCAGCAGCTAGTAAAGCTGTTATGTAAGAGATGGCGGGCTATAAAACTCCTAAATGGCGGCTGTAGAATGGTTCCAGCAGCTAGTATAGCTGTTATATAGGAGATGGCGGCTACAAAACTCCAAAATGGCAGCTGTAGAATGGTTCCAGCAGCTAGTAAAGGTGTTATATAAGTGATGGCGGCTATAAAACTCAAAATGGCGACTCGTAGAATTGTTCCAGCAGCTAGTAAAGGGCTGTTATATAAGAGATGGCGGCCATAAAACTCAAAATGGCGGCTGTAGAATGGTTCCAGCAGCTTGTAAAAGCAAAGTTATATAGAGATAGCTGGCTATAAACCTCAAAATGGCGGCTGTAGAATGGTTCCGCAGCTAGTATAGCTGTTATATAAGAGATGGCGGCCATAAACCTCAAAATTGGCGGCTGTAGAATGGTTCCAGCAGCTAGTAAAGCTGTTATATAAGAGATGGCGGCTATAAAACTCAAAATGGCGGCTGTAGCATGGTTCCAGCAGCTAGTATAGCTGTTATATAGGAGATGGCGGCTGATATAAAAACTCTAAAATGGCGGCTGTAGAATGGTTCCAGCAGCTAGTAAAGCTGTTATATTAGAGATGGCGGCTATAAAACCCAAAATGGCGGCTGTAGAATTGTTCCAGCAGCTAGTATAGCTGTTGCATAAGAAATGGCGGCTATAAAACTCAAAATGGCACCTGTAGAATGGTTCCAGCAGCTAGTAATGCTGTTATATTGGTGATGGCGGCTATAAAACTCAAAATGGCGGCTGTAGAATGTTTCCAGCAGCTGGTATGGCTGTTATATAAGAGATGGCGGCGATAAAACTCAAAATGGCGGCTGTAGAATGGTTCCAGCAGCTAGTAAAGCTGTTATATAAGGAGATGGCGGGCTATCAAAACTCAAAATGGCGGCTGTAAAATGGTTCCAGCAGCTTTAGTATAGTTGTATATATAAAAGATTGGCGGCTTATAAAACTCAAAATGGCGGCTGTAGAATGGTTCCAGCAGCTGGTAAGGCTGTTATATAAGAGATGGCGGCTGTAAAACTCCAAAATGGCGGCTATAGAATGGTTCCAGCAGCTAGTAAAGCTGTTATATAAGAGATGGCGGCCATAAAACTCAAAATGGCGGCAGTAGAATGGTTCTAGCAGCTAGTAAAGCTGTTATATAAGAGATGACGGGCTATAAAACTCCAAAATGGCGGCTGTCGAATGGTTCCGCAGCTAGTAAAGCGCTGTTATATAAGAGATAGCGGCTATAAAACTCAAAATGCCGGCTGTAGAATGGTTCCAGCAGCTAGTATAGCTGTTATATAAGAGATGGCGGCGATAAAACTCAAAATGGCGGCTGGCAGAATGGTTTCAGCAGCTGGTAAGGCTGTTATATAAGAGATGGCGGCTGTAAAACTCAAAATGGCGGCTATAGAATTGTTCCAGCAGCTAGTAAAGCTGTTATATAAGAGATTGCGGGTATAAAAACTCAAAATGGCGGCTGTAGAGATGGTTCCACCAGTTAGTATAGGGTGTTATATAAAAAGATGGCGGCTATAAAACTCAAAATGGCGGCTGTGTAATGGTTCCAGCTTGTCTTCAGGCGCGAAAGGCTGTTATATAAGAGATGGCGGCGATAAAACTCCAAAATGGCGTCTGTAGAATGGTTCCAGCAGCTAGTAAAGCTGTTATATAAGAGATAGCGGCTATAAAACTCAAAATGGCGGCTGTAGAATGGTTTCAGCAGCTAGTAAAGCTGTTATATAAGAAATGGCGGCTATAAAACTCAAAATGGCGGCTGTAGAATATGGTTCCAGCAGCTAGTATAGCTGTTATATAAGAGATGGCGGCTATAAAACTCAAAATGGCGGCTGTAGAATGGTTCCAGCAACTCTAGTAAAGCTGTTATATAAGAGATGGCGGCTATAAAACTCAAAATGGCGGCTGTAGAATGGTTCCAGCAACTAGTATAGCCTGTTATATAAGAGATGGCAGCGATAAAACTCAAAATGGCGGCTGTAGAATGGTTCCAGCAGCTAGTACTTAGCTGTTATATAAGAGATGGCAGCTATCTAAACTCCAAAATGGCGGCTGTAGAATGGTTCCAACAGCTAGTATGTGTGTTATATAAGAGATGGTTTTTATAAAACCCAAAATGGAGGCTGTAGAATGGTTCCAGCAGCTAGTAAAACTGATATATAAGAGATGGCGGCTATAAAACTCAAAATGGCGGCTGTAAGATAAGTTCCAGCAGCTAGTATAGCGCTGTTATATAAGAGATGGCTGGCTATAAAACTCGAAAATGGCGGCTGTATAATAGTTCCAGCAGCTAGTAAAGCTGTTATATAAGAGATGGCGGCTATAAAACTCCAAAATGGCGGCTGTATTATAGTTCCAGCAGCTAGTAAAAGCTGTTATATAAGAGATGGCGGCGATAAAAACTCAAAAATGGCGGCTGTAGAATGGTTCCAGCAGCTAGTAAAGCTGTTATATAAGAGATGCCGGCTATAAAACTCAAAATGGCGGCTGTAGAATGGTTCCAGCAGATAGTACAAGCTGTTATATAAGAGATGGCGGCGATTAAACTCAAAATGGCGGCTGTAGAATGGTTCCAGCAGCTAGTAAAGCTGTTATATAAGAGATGGCGGCGTATAAAACTCCAAAATGGCGGCTGTAGAATGGTTCCAGCAGCTGGTAGGCTGTTATATGAGATGGCGGCTATAAAACTCAAAATGGCGGCTATAGAATGGTTCCAGCAGCTAGTCAACCTGTTATATAAGAGATGGCGGCTATAAAACCCAAAATGGCGGCTGTAGAATGGTTCCAGCAGCTAGTAAAGCTGTTGTATAAGAGATGGCGGCTATAAAACTCAAAATGGCGGCTGTAGAATGGTTCCAGCAGCTAGTATAGCTGTTGTATGAGAGATGGCGGCTATAAAACTCAAAATGGCGGCTTTGTATAATGGTTCCAGCAGCTAGTAAAGCTGTTGTATATGTAGATGGCGGCTATAAAACTCAAAATGGCGGCTGTAGAATGGTTCCAGCAGCTAGTAAAGCTGTTATATAAGAGATGGCGGGTATAAAACTCAAAATGGCGGCTGTAGAATGGTTCCAGCAGCTAGTAAAGCTGTTATATAAGAGATGGCGGCTATAAAACTCAAAATGGCGGCTGTAGAATGGTTCCAGCAGCTAGTAAAGCTGTTATATAAGAGATGGCGGCTATAAAACTCAAAATGGCGGCTGTAGAATGGTTCCAGCAGCTAGTAAAGCTGTTATATAAGAGATGGCGGCTATAAAACTCAAAATGGCGGCTATAGAATGGTTCCAGCAGCTAGTAAAGCTGTTATATAAGAGATGGCGGCTATAAAACTCAAAATGGCGGCTGTAGAATGGTTCCAGCAGCTAGTAAAGCTGTTATATAAGAGATGGCGGGTATAAAAACCCAAAATGGCGGCTGTAGAATGGTTCCAGCAGCTAGTAAAGCTGATATATAAGAGATGGCGGCTATAAAACTCAAAATGGCGGCTGTAGAATGGTTCCAGCAGCTAGTAAGGCTGTTATATAAGAGATGGCGGCTATAAAACTCAAAATGGCGGCTGTAGAATGGTTCCAGCAGCTAGTAAAGCTGTTATATAAGAGATGGCGGCTATAAAACTCAAAATGGCGGCTGTAGAATGGTTCCAGCAGCTAGTAAAGCTGTTATATAAGAGATGGCGGCTATAAAACTCAAAATGGCGGCTGTAGAATGGTTCCAGCAGCTAGTAAAGCTGTTATATAAGAGATGGCGGCTATAAAACTCAAAATGGCGGCTGTAGAATGGTTCCAGCAGCTAGTAAAGCTGTTATATAAGAGATGGCGGCTATAAAACTCAAAATGGCGGCTGTAGAATGGTTCCAGCAGCTAGTAAAGCTGTTATATAAGAGATGGCGGCTATAAAACTCAAAATGGCGGCTGTAGAATGGTTCCAGCAGCTAGTAAAGCTGTTATATAAGAGATGGCGGCTATAAAACTCCAAAATGGCGGCTGTAGAATGGTTCCAGCAGCTGGTAATGCTGTTATATAAGAGATGGCGGGTACAAAACCCAAAATGGCGGCTGTAGAATGGTTCCAGCAGCTAGTAAAGGTGATATATAAAAGATGGCGGCTATAAAACTCAAAATGGCGGCTGTAGAATGGTTCCAGCAGCTAGTAAGGCTGTTATATAAGAGATGGCGGCTATAAAACTCAAAATGGCGGCTGTAGAATGGTTCCAGCAGCTAGTAAAGCTGTTATATAAGAGATGGCGGCTATAAAACTCAAAATGGCGGCTGTAGAATGGTTCCAGCAGCTAGTAAAGCTGTTATATAAGAGATGGCGGGCTATAAAAACCCAAAATGGCGGCTGTAGAATGGTTCCAGCAGCTAGTAAAGCTGTTATATAAGAGATGGCGGCTATAAAACTCAAAATGGCGGCTGTAGAATGGTTCCAGCAGCTAGTATAGCTGTTATATAAGAGATGGCGGCTATAAAACTCAAAATGGCGGCTGTAGAATGGTTCCAGCAGCTAGTATAGCTGTTATATAAGAGATGGCGGCTATAAAACTCAAAAATGGCGGCTGTAGAATGGTTCCAGCAGCTAGTAAAGCTGTTATATAAGAGATGGCGGCTATAAAAACTCCAAAATGGCGGCTGTAGAATGGTTCCAGCAGCTAGTAAAGCTGTTATATAAGAGATGGCGGCTATAAAACTCAAAATGGCGGCTGTAGAATGGTTCCAGCAGCTAGTATAGCTGTTATAAAAGAGATGGCGGCTATAAAACTCAAAATGGCGGCTGTAGAATGGTTCCAGCAGCTAGTAAAGCTGTTATATAAGAGATGGCGGCTATAAAAACTCAAAATGGCGGCTGTAGAATGGTTCCAGCAGCTAGTAAAGCTGTTATATAAGAGATGGCGGCTATAAAACTCAAAATGGCGGCTGTAGAATGGTTCCAGCAGCTAGTAAAGCTGATATATAAGAGATGGCGGCTATAAAACCCAAAATGGCGGCTGTAGAATGGTTCCAGCAGCTAGTAAAGCTGTTATATAAGAGATGGCGGCTATAAAACTCAAATGGCGGCTGTAGAATGGTTCCAGCAGCTAGTAAAGCTGTTATATAAGAGATGGCGGCTATAAAACTCAAAATGGCGGCTGTAGAATGGTTCCAGCAGCTGGTAAGGCTGTTATATAAGAGATGGCGGCTGTAAAACTCAAAATGGCGGCTGTAGAATGGTTCCAGCAGCTAGTAAAGCTGTTATATAAGAGATGGCGGCCATAAAAACTCAAAATGGCGGCTGTAGAATGGTTCCAGCAGCTAGTAAAGCTGTTATATAAGAGATGGCGGCTATAAAACTCAAAATGGCGGCTGTAGAATGGTTCCAGCAGCTAGTATAGCTGTTATATAAGAGATGGCGGCTATAAAACTCAAAATGGCGGCTGTAGAATGGTTCCAGCAGCTAGTAAGGCTGTTATATAAGAGATGGTGGCTACAAAACTCCAAAATGGCGGCTGTAGAATTGTTCCAGCAGCTAGTAAAGCTGTTATATAAGAGATGTCGGCTATAAAACTCAAAATGGCGGCTGTAGAATGGTTCCAGCAGCTAGTATGGTTGTTATATAAGAGATGGCGGCTATAAAACTCAAAATGGCAGCTGTAGAATGGTTCCAGCAGCTAGTATTGCTGTTATATAAGAGATGGCGGCTATAAAACTCAAAATGGCGGCTGTAGAATGGTTCCAGCAGCTAGTAAATCTGTTATATTAGAGATGGCGGCTATAAAACCTCAAAATGGCGGCTGTAGAATGGTTCCAGCAGCTAGTAAAGCTGTTGTATAAGAGATGGCGGCTATAAAACTCAAAATGGCGGCTGTAGAATGGTTCCAGCAGCTGGTAAAGCTGTTATATAAGAGATGGCAGGCTACAAAATCAAAATGGCGGCTGTAGAATGGTTCCAGCAGCTAGTAAAGGCTGTTATATAAGAGATGGCGGCTATAAAACTCAAAATTGCGGCTGTAGAATGGTTCCAGCAGCTAGTAAAGCTGTTATATAAGAGATGGCGGCTATGAAACTCAAAATGGCGGCTGTAGAATGGTTCCAGCAACTAGTATTGCTGTTATATAAGAGATGGCGGCCATAAAACTCCAAAATGGCGGCTGTAGAATGGTTCCAGCAGCTAGTAAAAGCTGCTATATTAGAGATGGCGGCTATAAAACTCAAAATGGCGGCTGTAGAATGGTTCCAGCAGCTAGTAAAGCTGTTGTATAAGAGATGGCGGCTATAAACCTCAAAATGGCGGCTGTAGAATGGTTCCAGCAACTAGTTTAGCTGTTATATAAGAGATGGCGGGGACAAAACCCAAAATGGCGGCTGTAGAATGGTTCCAGCAGCTAGTAAAGGTGTTATTTAAGATATGGCGGCTATAAAACTCAAAATGGCGCGCTGTAGAATGGTTCCAGCAGCTAGTATAGCTGTTGTATAAGAGATGGCGGCTATAAAACTCAAAATGGCGGCTGTAGAATGGTTCCAGCAGCTAGTATATGCTGTTATATAAGAGATGGCGGCCATAAAACTCAAAATGGCGGCTGTAGAATGGTTCCAGCAGCTGGTATAGCTGTTATATAAGAGATGGCGGCTATAAAAAACTCCAAAATGGCGGCTGTAGAATGGTTCCAGCAGCTAGTAAAGCTGTTATTATAAGAGATGGGCGGCTATAAAACTCGAAATGGCGGCTGTAGAATGGTTCCACCGACTAGTATATTTGTTATATAAAGAGATGGCGGGTTTAAAACCCCAAAATGGCAGCTGTAGAATGGTTCCAGTAGCTAGTTAAGGTGTTGTATAAGAGATGGCGGCTATAAAACTCAAAATGGCGGCTGTAGAATTGTTCCAGCATCTAGTAAAGGTGTTATATAAGAGATGGCGGGTATAAAACTCAAAATGGCGGCTGTTGAATGCTTCCAGCAGCTAGTATAGCTGTTATATAAGAGATGGCGGCTATAAAAAACCTCAAAATGGCGGCTGTAGAATGGTTCCAGCAGCTAGTAAATCTGTTATTTAAGATATGGCGGCTATAAAACTCAAAATGGCGGCTGTAGAATGGTTCCAGCAGCTAGTATAGCTGTTATATAAGAGATGGCGGCCATAAAACTCAAAATGGCGGCTGTAGAATGGTTTCAGCAACTAGTAAAGCTGTTATATTAGAGATGGCGGCTATAAAACTTAAAATGGCAGCTGTAGAATGGTTCCAGCAGCTAGTAAATCTGTTATATAAGAGATGGCGGCTATAAAACTCAAAAATGGCGGCTGTAGAATGGTTCCAGCAGCTAGTAAATCTGTTATTTAAGAGATGGCGGCTACAAAACCCAAAATGGCGGCTGTAGAATGGTTTCAGCAGCTAGTATAGGTGTTATATAAGAGATAGCGGCTATAAAACTCAAAATGGCGGCTGTAGAATGGTTTCAGCAGCTAGTAAAGCTGTTGTATAAGAGATGGCGGCTATAAAACTCAAAATGGCGGCTGTAGAATGGTTCCAGCAGCTAGTAAAGCTGTTATATAAGAGATGGCGGCTGCAAAACTCCAAAATGGCGGCTGTAGAATGGTTCCAGCAGTTAGTGGAGCTGTTATATAAGAGATAGCGGCTATAAAACTCAAAATGGCGGCTGTAGAATGGTTCCAGCAGCTAGTAAAGCTGTTGTATAAGAGATGGCGGCTATAAAACTCAAATGGCGGCTGTAGAATGGTTCAACAGCTAGTATAGCTGATATATAAGAGAATGGCGGGTATAAAACCCAAAATGGAGGCTGTAGAATGGTTCCAGCAGCTAGTAAAACTGATATATAAGAGATGGCGGCTATAAAACTCAAAATGGCGGCTATAGAATGGTTCCAGCAGCTAGTATAGCTGTTATATTAGAGATGGCGGCTATAAAACTCAAAATCGCGGCTGTAGAATGGTTCCAGCAGCTAGTAAAAGCTGTTGTATAAGAGATGGCGGCTATAAAACTCCAAATGGCGGCTGTAGAATGGTTCCAGCAGTTAGTATAGCTGTTATATAAGAGATGGCGGGTACAAAACTCGAAAATGGCGGCTGTAGAATGGTGTCAGCAGCTAGTAAAGGCTGTTATATATTAAAGATAGCGGCTATAAAACTCAAAATGGCAGCTGTAGAATGGTTCCAGCAGCTAGTAAAGCTGTTGTATAAGAGATGGCGGCTATAAAACTCAAAATGGCGGCTGTATAATATTCCAGCAGCTAATTATAGCTGTTATATAAGAGATGGCGGCGATAAAACTCAAAATGGCGGCTGTAGAATGCTTCCAGCAGCTAGTATAACTGTTATATAAGAGATGGCGGCGATAAAATTCCAAAATGGCGGCTGTAGAACGGTTCCAGCGAACTGGTAAAGCTGTTATAAAAGAGATGGCGGCTATAAAACTCCAAAATGGCGGCTGTAGAATGCTTCCAGCAGCTAGTATAGCTGTTATATAAGAGATGGCGACTATAAAACTCAAAATGCCGGCGGTAGAATGCTGCCAGCAGCTAGTATAGCTTTGTTATATAGAGATGGCGGCGATAAAAAGCAAAATGGCGGCTGTAGAACGGTTCCAGCAGCTAGTAAACTGTTATATAAGAGATGGCTGGCTATAAAACTCAAAATGGCGGCTGTAGAATGGTTCCAGCATCTTGGTATAACTGTTATATAAGAGATGGCGGCTATAAAACTCAAAATGGCGGCTGTAGAATGGTTCCAGCAGTTAGTATAGCTGATTATATAGAAAATGGCGGCTATAAAACTCCAAAATGGCGGCTGTATAATGGTTCCAGCAGCTAGTATAGCTGTTATATAAGAGATGGCGGGTATAAAACTCAAAATGGCAGGCTGTAGAATTTCCAGCAGCTAGTAAGCTATTATATAAGAGATTGCCGGCTATAAAACTCAAAATGGCGGCTGTAGAATGGTTCCAGCAGCTAGTAAAGCTGTTAAATAAGAGATGGCGGCTATAAAACTCAAAATGCCGGCTGTAGAATGCTTCCAGCAGCTAGTATAGCTGTTATATAAGAGATAGCGGCGATAAAACTCCAAAATGGCGGCTGTAGAAT
>JAECWI010000293.1:0-54955 GCA_018150345.1 Drosophila equinoxialis
TATATAAAAGATGGCGGCTATAAAAACTCAAAATGGCGGCTGTAGAATGGTTTCGTGCAGCTAGGGTAAAGCTGTTGTATAAGAGATGGCGGCTATAAAACTCAAAATGGCGGCTGTAGAATGGTTCTCGCAGCTAGTATAGCTGTTATATCAAGAGATGGCGGCTAATAAAACTCAAATGGCGGCTTTGAATGGTTCCAGCAGCCAGTAAGCTGTGTATAAAAGGCGGCTATAAAACTCAAAATGGCGGCTGTAGAATGGTTCGCAGCAGCTAGTAGCTGTTATATAAGAGATGGCGGGTATACAAATCAAAAATGGCGGCTGTAGAATGGTTCCAGCAGCTGTTAAGGCTGTTATATAAGAGACGGCCAATGCTATAAGAAACCCAAAATGGCGGCTGTAGGAATGGTTCCAGCAGCTGCGTAATGCTGTTATATGGGCAGATGGCGGCTATAAAACCCAAAATGGAGGCTGTTGAATGGTTCCAGAGCTAGTAAAAGCTGTTGTCCAAGAGATGGCGGCTATACAATTCAAGGTGGCGGCTGTAGAATGGTTCCAGTAGCTAGTCCAAGCTGTTATATAAGAGTCGGCGGGTATAAAAGCTCAAAAATGGCGGCTGTAGAATGGTTCAACTAGCCGGTACGGCTGTTCTATAAGAGAAGGAGGCTATAAAACTCAAAATGGCGGCTGTAGATTGGTACCAGCAGCTTCTAAATGTGATCTATAAAGATGGGTGGCTATAAAACTCAAAATGGCGGCTGTAGAATGGTTCCACCAACTGGTAAGGTTGTTATATTAAGAGATGGCGGCTGTAAAACTCAAATGGCGGCTGTAGAATGGTTCCAGCAGCTAGTATATAATTGTTATATAAAAGATGGCGGCTATAAAACTCAAAATGGCGGCAGTTGAATGGTTCCAGCAGCTAGTAAGCTGTTGTATAAGAGATGGCGGCTACAAAACCTCAAAATGGCGGCTTTAGAATGGTTTCAGGAAGCTAGTAGCTGTTGTAGAAGAGATGTGGGGTATGGAGCCCCGGAAATGGCGGCTGCAGAATGGTTCCAGCAGCTAGTCAAAGTTGTTATATAAGATGGCGGCTCTCAAACTCAAAATGGCGGCTGTAGAATGGTTCCAGCAGTTAGTAAGCCGTTGTATACAGATGGCGGCTATAAAACTCAAAACGGCGGCTTGTAGATGGGTTCCAGCAACTATTAAAGCTGTTATATAAGAGATGGCTATAAAACTCAAAATGGCGACTGTAGAATGGTTCCAGCAGTTAGTAAAAAGCTGTTCTATAAGAGATGGCGGCTATAAAACTCTAAAATGGCTTGGCTGTAAAGGAATGGTTCCAGCTGCTAGTAAGGCTGTTATATAAGAGATGGCCTTGCTCTGAAACTCAAAATGGCGGCTGTAGAATGGTTCCAGCAACTGGTAAAGGCTGTTACCTAGGAGATGGCGGCTGTAAAATTCAAAATGGCGGCTGTAAGAATGGTTCCAGCAGCTATTATGGCTGTTGTATAAGAGATGGCGGCTATAAAACTCAAAATGGCGGCTGTAGAATGGTACCAGCAGCTTGTAAGGTATATAAGAGATGGTGAGTATAAACGGACAAAGCTCAAAATGGCGGCTTGTAGAATGGTTCCAGCAGCCAATATAGGTGATATATAGAGGTGGCGGGTATAAACTCAAAATGGCGGCTGTGAATGGTTCCAGCAGCTGGTAAGGCTGTTATATAAGAGATGGCGGGTATAAAACTCAAAATGGCGTGTTGTAGAATGGTTCCAGCAGCTGGTAAGGCTGTTATACAGCAGAGATGGCGGCTATAAAACTCAAAATGCGGCTCTAGAATGGACCCAGCAGCTAGTATGAAGCTGTTGTAGAAGAGATAACGGGAATAAAACCCAAAATGGCGGCTGTAGAATGGGTTCCAGCAGCTAGTAAAGCTGTGTATAAGAGATGGCAGCTATAAAACTCAAAATGGCAGCTGTAGAAGTGGTTCCAGCAGCTGTAAAGCTGTTATATAAGAGATGGCGGGTATACAAACTCAAAACGGCGGCTGTAGAATGGTTCCAGCAGCTGGTAAGGCTGTTATATAAGAGATGGCGGGTATAAAACTCCAAAATGGCGGCTGTAGAATGGTTCCAGCAGGTGGTAAAGGTTACATAAAAGATGGCGGCTATGGAAACTCGAAATGGCGGCTGTAGAATGGTTCCTAACCTGGTAAGGCTGTTATATAAGAGAAGGTGGCTGTAAAACTCGAAAATGGCGGCTGTAGAATGGTTCCAGCAGCTAGTAAAATTGATATATAAAGAGATGGCGGCTATACAATTCAAAATGGCGGCTGTAGAATGGTTCCAGCAGCTAGTAAAGCTGTTGTATAAGAAAGGCGGCTATAAAACTCAAAAATGGCGGCTTTAGAATGGTACCAGCAGCTAGTAAAGCTGTTGTATAAGAGAAACCAATGGTGGCGCCGGTATAAGGAAACTCAAAATGGCGGTTGTAGTATGGTTCCAGCGAGCTAGTAAAGCTCAGTTATATAAGATGATGGCGGGTATAGAGACCCGGCTTATGGCGGTTGCAGAATGGTTCCAGCAGCTGGTGTGGCTGTTATTAGAGATCTCGGGTATTAAACTCAAAATTGGCGGCTGTAGAATGGTTCCAGCAGCTGGTAAAGCTGTTCTCAAGAGATGGCGGGTATTAAACTCCAAAATGTCTGGCTGTAGAATCGGTCTCCAGCAGCTATTAAAGGTGTTATATAAGAGATGGCGGTATAAAACCCAAAATGGCGGCTGTAGAATGGTTCCAGCACTAGTATAGCTGTTATATAAGAGATGGCGGCTATAAAACTAAATAAAGGAGGCTGTAGAATGGTTCCAGCAGCTAGTATAGGCTGTTGTATAAGAGATGGCGGCTATAAAACTCAAAATGGCGGTTGTAGAATGGTTCCAGCGGTTAGTAAAGCTGTTGTATAAGAGATGGCGGCTATAAAGACTCAAAATGGCTGCTGTAGGAATGGTTTCAGCAGCTAGTATGGCTGTTATATAAGAGAGATGGTGGGTATAAAGAAACTTGAAATGGCGGCTGTAGAATGGTTCCTGCAGCTAGTATGATATCTAAGAAAGGATGGCGGCTATAAAACTCAAAATGGCGGCTGTAGAATAGTTCCAGCAGCTAGTAAAGCTGTTATATAAGAGATGGCGGCTATAAAACTCAAAATGGCGGCTGTAGAATGGTTCCAGCAGCTAGTAAAGCTGTTATATAAGAGATGGCGGCTATAAAACTCAAAATGGCGGCTGTAGAATGGTTCCAGCAGCTAGTAAAGCTGTTATATAAGAGATGGCGGCTATAAAACTCAAAATGGCGGCTGTAGAATGGTTCCAGCAGCTAGTAAAGCTGTTGTATAAGAGATGGCGGCTATAAAACTCAAAATGGCGGCTGTAGAATGGTTCCAGCAGCTAGTAAGCTGTTATATAAGAGATGGCGGGTTATAAAACCCAAAATGGCGGCTGTAGAATGGTTCCAGCAGCTGGTAAAGCTGTTATATAAGAGATGGCGGCTATAAAACTCAAAATGGCGGCTGTAGAATGGTTCCAGCAGCTAGTAAAGCTGTTATATAAGAGATGGCGGCTATAAAACTCAAAATGGCGGCTGTAGAATGGTTCCAGCAGCTAGTATAGGCTGTTATATAAGAGATGGCGGCTATAAAACTCAAAATGGCGGCTGTAGAATGGTTCCAGCAGCTAGTAAAGTTGGTATATAAGAGATGGCGGCTATAAAACTCAAAATGGCGGCTGTAGAATGGTTCCAGCAGCTAGTAAAGCTGTTGTATAAGAGATGGCGGCTATAAAACTCAAAAATGGCGGCTGTAGAATGGTTCCAGCAGCTAGTAAAGCTGTTATATAAGAGATGGCGGCTATAAAACTCAAAATGGCGGCTGTAGAATGGTTCCAGCAGCTAGTAAAGCTGTTATATAAGAGATGGCGGCTATAAAACTCAAAATGGCGGCTGTAGAATGGTTCCAGCAGCTAGTATAGCTGTTATATAAGAGATGGCGGCTATAAAACTCAAAATGGCGGCTGTAGAATGGTTCCAGCAGCTAGTAAAGCTGTTATATAAGAGATGGCGGCTATAAAACTCAAAATGGCGGCTGTAGAATGGTTCCAGCAGCTAGTAAAGCTGTTATATAAGAGATGGCGGCTATAAAACTCAAAATGGCGGCTGTAGAATGGTTCCAGCAGCTAGTAAAGCTGATATATAAGAGATGGCGGCTATAAAACTCAAAATGGCGGCTGTAGAATGGTTCCAGCAGCTGGTAAGGCTGTTATATAAGAGATGGCGGCTATAAAACTCAAAATGGCAGCTGTAGAATGGTTCCAGCAGCTAGTAAAGCTGTTATATAAGAGATGGCGGCTATAAAACCCCAAAATGGCGGCTGTAGAATGGTTCCAGCAGCTAGTAAAGCTGTTATATAAGAGATGGCGGCTATAAAACTCAAAATGGCGGCTGTAGAATGGTTCCAGCAGCTAGTAAAGCTGTTATATAAGAGATGGCGGCTATAAAACTCAAAAATGGCGGCTGTAGAATGGTTCCAGCAGCTAGTAAAGCTGTTATATAAGAGATGGCGGCTATAAAACTCAAAATGGCGGCTGTAGAATGGTTCCAGCAGCTAGTAAAGCTGTTATATAAGAGATGGCGGGTATAAAACTCAAAATGGCGGCTGTAGAATGGTTCCAGCAGCTAGTAAAGGCTGTTATATAAGAGATGGCGGCTATAAAACCCAAAATGGCGGCTGTAGAATGGTTCCAGCAACTAGTAAAGCTGTTATATAAGAGATGGCGGCTATAAAACTCAAAATGGCGGCTGTAGAATGGTTCCAGCAGCTAGTAAAGCTGTTATATAAGAGATGGCGGCTATAAAACTCAAAAATGGCGGCTGTAGAATGGTTCCAGCAGCTAGTAAAGCTGTTATATAAGAGATGGCGGCTATAAAACTCAAAATGGCGGCTGTAGAATGGTTCCAGCAGCTAGTAAAGCTGTTATATAAGAGATGGCGGCTATAAAACTCGAAATGGCGGCTGTAGAATGGTTCCAGCAGCTAGTAAAGCTGTTATATAAGAGATGGCGGCTATAAAACTCAAAATGGCGGCTGTAGAATGGTTCCAGCAGCTAGTAAAGCTGTTATATAAGAGATGGCGGGCTATAAAACTCAAAATGGCGGCTGTAGAATGGTTCCAGCAGCTAGTAAAGCTGTTATATAAGAGATGGCGGCTATAAAACTCAAAATGGCGGCTGTAGAATGGTTCCAGCAGCTAGTAAAGCTGTTATATAAGAGATGGCGGCTATAAAACTCAAAATGGCGGCTGTAGAATGGTTCCAGCAGCTAGTAAAGCTGTTATATAAGAGATGGCGGCTATAAAACTCAAAATGGCGGCTGTAGAATGGTTTCAGCAGCTAGTAAAGCTGTTATATAAGAGATGGCGGCTATAAAACCCAAAATGGCGGCTGTGGAATGGTTCCAGCAGCTAGTAAAGCTGTTATATAAGAGATGGCGGCTATAAAACTCCAAAATGACGGCTGTAGAATGGTTCCAGCAGCTAGTAAAGCTGTTATATAAGAGATGGCGGCTATAAAACTCAAAATGGCGGCTGTAGAATGGTTCCAGCAGCTAGTAAAGCTGTTATATAAGAGATGGCGGCTATAAAAACCCAAAATGGCGGCTGTAGAATGGTTCCAGCAGCTAGTAAAGCTGATATATAAGAGATGGCGGCTATAAAACTCAAAATGGCGGCTGTAGAATGGTTCCAGCAGCTAGTAAAGCTGTTATATAAGAGATGGCGGCTATAAAACTCAAAATGGCGGCTTTAGAATGGTTCCAGCAGCTAGTAAAGCTGTTGTATAAGAGATGGCGGCTATAAAACTCAAAATGGCGGCTGTAGAATGGTTCCAGCAGCTAGTAAAGCTGTTATATAAGAGATGGCGGCTATAAAACTCAAAATGGCGGCTGTAGAATGGTTCCAGCAGCTAGTAAAGCTGTTATATAAGAGATGGCGGCTATAAAACTCCAAAATGGCGGCTGTAGAATGGTTCCAGCAGCTAGTAAAGCTGTTATATAAGAGATGGCGGCTATAAAACTCAAAATGGCGGCTGTAGAATGGTTCCAGCAGCTAGTAAAGCTGTTATATAAGAGATGGCGGCTATAAAACTCAAAATGGCGGCTGTAGAATGGTTCCAGCAGCTAGTAAAGCTGTTATATAAGAGATGGCGGCTATAAAACTCAAAATGGCGGCTGTAGAATGGTTCCAGCAGCTAGTAAAGCTGTTATATAAAGAGATGGCGGCTATAAAACTCAAAATGGCGGCTGTAGAATGGTTCCAGCAGCTAGTAAAGCTGTTATATAAGAGATGGCGGCTATAAAACTCAAAATGGCGGCTGTAGAATGGTTCCAGCAGCTAGTAAAGCTGTTATATAAGAGATGGCGGCTATAAAACTCAAAATGGCGGCTGTAGAATGGTTCCAGCAGCTAGTAAAGCTGTTATATAAAGAGATGGCGGCTATAAAACTCAAAATGGCGGCTGTAGAATGGTTCCAGCAGCTAGTAAAGCTGTTATATAAGAGATGGCGGCTATAAAACTCAAAATGGCGGCTGTAGAATGGTTCCAGCAGCTAGTAAAGCTGTTATATAAGAGATGGCGGCTATAAAACTCAAAATGGCGGCTGTAGAATGGTTCCAGCAGCTAGTAAAGCTGTTATATAAGAGATGGCGGGCTATAAAACTCAAAATGGCGGCTGTAGAATGGTTCCAGCAGCTAGTAAAGCTGTTATATAAGAGATGGCGGCTATAAAACTCAAAATGGCGGCTGTAGAATGGTTCCAGCAGCTAGTAAAGCTGTTATATAAGAGATGGCGGCTATAAAACTCAAAATGGCGGCTGTAGAATGGTTCCAGCAGCTAGTAAAGCTGTTATATAAGAGATGGCGGCTATAAAACCCAAAATGGCGGCTGTAGAATGGTTCCAGCAGCTAGTAAAGCTGTTATATAAGAGATGGCGGCTATAAAACTCAAAATGGCGGCTGTAGAATGGTTCCAGCAGCTAGTAAAGCTGTTATATAAGAGATGGCGGCTATAAAACTCAAAATGGCGGCTGTAGAATGGTTCCAGCAGCTAGTAAAGCTGTTATATAAGAGATGGCGGCTATAAAACTCAAAATGGCGGCTGTAGAATGGTTCCAGCAGCTAGTAAAGCTGTTATATAAGAGATGGCGGCTATAAAACTCAAAATGGCGGCTGTAGAATGGTTCCAGCAGCTAGTAAAGCTGTTATATAAGAGATGGCGGCTATAAAACTCAAAATGGCGGCTGTAGAATGGTTCCAGCAGCTAGTAAAGCTGTTATATAAGAGATGGCGGCTATAAAACTCAAAATGGCGGCTGTAGAATGGTTCCAGCAGCTAGTAAAGCTGTTGTATAAGAGATGGCGGCTATAAAACTCAAAATGGCGGCTGTAGAATGGTTCCAGCAGCTAGTAAAGCTGTTATATAAGAGATGGCGGCTATAAAACTCAAAATGGCGGCTGTAGAATGGTTCCAGCAGCTAGTAAAGCTGTTATATAAGAGATGGCGGCTATAAAACCCAAAATGGCGGCTGTAGAATGGTTCCAGCAGCTAGTAAAGCTGTTATATAAGAGATGGCGGCTATAAAACTCAAAATGGCGGCTGTAGAATGGTTCCAGCAGCTAGTAAAGCTGTTATATAAGAGATGGCGGCTATAAAACTCAAAATGGCGGCTGTAGAATGGTTCCAGCAGCTAGTAAAGCTGTTATATAAGAGATGGCGGCTATAAAACTCAAAATGGCGGCTGTAGAATGGTTCCAGCAGCTAGTAAAGCTGTTATATAAGAGATGGCGGCTATAAAACTCAAAATGGCGGCTGTAGAATGGTTCCAGCAGCTAGTAAAGCTGTTATATAAGAGATGGCGGCTATAAAAACTCAAAATGGCGGCTGTAGAATGGTTCCAGCAGCTAGTAAAGCTGTTATATAAGAGATGGCGGCTATAAAACTCAAAATGGCGGCTGTAGAATGGTTCCAGCAGCTAGTAAAGCTGTTATATAAGAGATGGCGGCTATAAAACCCAAAATGGCGGCTGTAGAATGGTTCCAGCAGCTAGTAAAGCTGTTATATAAGAGATGGCGGCTATAAAACTCAAAATGGCGGCTGTAGAATGGTTCCAGCAGCTAGTAAAGCTGTTATATAAGAGATGGCGGCTATAAAACTCCAAAATGGCGGCTGTAGAATGGTTCCAGCAGCTAGTAAAGCTGTTATATAAGAGATGGCGGGCTATAAAACTCAAAATGGCGGCTGTAGAATGGTTCCAGCAGCTAGTAAAGCTGTTATATAAGAGATGGCGGCTATAAAACTCAAAATGGCGGCTGTAGAATGGTTCCAGCAGCTAGTAAAGCTGTTATATAAGAGATGGCGGCTATAAAAACTCAAAATGGCGGCTGTAGAATGGTTCCAGCAGCTAGTAAAGCTGTTATATAAGAGATGGCGGCTATAAAACTCAAAATGGCGGCTGTAGAATGGTTCCAGCAGCTAGTAAAGCTGTTATATAAGAGATGGCGGCTATAAAACTCAAAATGGCGGCTGTAGAATGGTTCCAGCAGCTAGTAAAGCTGTTATATAAGAGATGGCGGCTATAAAACTCAAAATGGCGGCTGTAGAATGGTTCCAGCAGCTAGTAAAGCTGTTATATAAGAGATGGCGGCTATAAAACTCAAAATGGCGGCTGTAGAATGGTTCCAGCAGCTGGTAAAGCTGTTATATAAGAGATGGCGGCTATAAAACTCAAAATGGCGGCTGTAGAATGGTTCCAGCAGCTAGTAAAGCTGTTATATAAGAGATGGCGGCTATAAAACTCAAAATGGCGGCTGTAGAATGGTTCCAGCAGCTAGTAAAGCTGTTATATAAGAGATGGCGGGCTATAAAACCCAAAATGGCGGCTGTAGAATGGTTCCAGCAGCTAGTAAAGCTGTTATATAAGAGATGGCGGCTATAAAACTCAAAATGGCGGCTGTAGAATGGTTCCAGCAGCTAGTAAAGCTGTTATATAAGAGATGGCGGCTATAAAACTCAAAATGGCGGCTGTAGAATGGTTCCAGCAGCTAGTAAAGCTGTTATATAAGAGATGGCGGGCTATAAAACTCCAAAATGGCGGCTGTAGAATGGTTCCAGCAGCTAGTAAAGCTGTTATATAAGAGATGGCGGCTATAAAACTCCAAAATGGCGGCTGTAGAATGGTTCCAGCAGCTAGTATAGCTGTTATATAAGAGATGGCGGCTATAAAACTCCAAAATGGCGGCTGTAGAATGGTTCCAGCAGCTAGTAAAGCTGTTATATAAGAGATGGCGGCTATAAAACCCAAAATGGCGGCTGTAGAATGGTTCCAGCAGCTAGTAAAGCTGTTATATAAGAGATGGCGGCTATAAAACTCAAAATGGCGGCTGTAGAATGGTTCCAGCAGCTAGTAAAGCTGTTATATAAGAGATGGCGGCTATAAAACTCAAAATGGCGGCTGTAGAATGGTTCCAGCAGCTAGTAAAGCTGTTATATAAGAGATGGCGGCTATAAAACTCAAAATGGCGGCTGTAGAATGGTTCCAGCAGCTAGTAAAGCTGTTATATAAGAGATGGCGGCTATAAAACTCAAAATGGCGGCTGTAGAATGGTTCCAGCAGCTGGTAAAGCTGTTATATAAGAGATGGCGGGTATAAAACCCAAAATGGCGGCTGTAGAATGGTTCCAGCAGCTAGTAAAGCTGTTATATAAGAGATGGCGGCTATAAAACTCAAAATGGCGGCTGTAGAATGGTTCCAGCAGCTAGTAAAGGCTGTTATATAAGAGATGGCGGGCTGTAAAAACTCAAAATGGCGGCTGTAGAATGGTTCCAGCAGCTAGTAAAGCTGTTATATAAGAGATGGCGGCTATAAAACTCAAAATGGCGGCTGTAGAATGGTTCCAGCAGCTAGTAAAGGCTGTTATATAAGAGATGGCGGCTATAAAACTCCAAAATGGCGGCTGTAGAATGGTTCCAGCAGCTAGTAAAGCTGTTATATAAGAGATGGCGGCTATAAAACTCAAAATGGCGGCTGTAGAATGGTTCCAGCAGCTAGTAAAGCTGTTATATAAGAGATGGCGGCTATAAAACTCAAAATGGCGGCTGTAGAATGGTTCCAGCAGCTAGTAAAGGCTGTTATATAAGAGATGGCGGCTATAAAACTCAAAATGGCGGCTGTAGAATGGTTCCAGCAGCTAGTAAAGCTGTTATATAAGAGATGGCGGCTATAAAACTCAAAATGGCGGCTGTAGAATGGTTCCAGCAGCTAGTAAAGCTGTTATATAAGAGATGGCGGCTATAAAAACTCAAAATGGCGGCTGTAGAATGGTTCCAGCAGCTAGTAAAGCTGTTATATAAGAGATGGCGGCTATAAAACTCAAAATGGCGGCTGTAGAATGGTTCCAGCAGCTAGTAAAGCTGTTATATAAGAGATGGCGGGCTATAAAACTCAAAATGGCGGCTGTAGAATGGTTCCAGCAGCTAGTAAAGCTGTTATATAAGAGATGGCGGCTATAAAACTCAAAATGGCGGCTGTAGAATGGTTCCAGCAGCTAGTAAAGCTGTTATATAAGAGATGGCGGCTATAAAACTCAAAATGGCGGCTGTAGAATGGTTCCAGCAGCTAGTAAAGCTGTTATATAAGAGATGGCGGCTATAAAACTCAAAATGGCGGCTGTAGAATGGTTCCAGCAGCTAGTAAAGCTGTTATATAAGAGATGGCGGCTATAAAACTCAAAATGGCGGCTGTAGAATGGTTCCAGCAGCTAGTAAAGCTGTTATATAAGAGATGGCGGCTATAAAACTCAAAATGGCGGCTGTAGAATGGTTCCAGCAGCTAGTAAAGCTGTTATATAAGAGATGGCGGCTATAAAACTCAAAATGGCGGCTGTAGAATGGTTCCAGCAGCTAGTAAAGCTGTTATATAAGAGATGGCGGCTATAAAACTCAAAATGGCGGCTGTAGAATGGTTCCAGCAGCTAGTAAAGCTGTTATATAAGAGATGGCGGCTATAAAACTCAAAATGGCGGCTGTAGAATGGTTCCAGCAGCTAGTAAAGCTGTTATATAAGAGATGGCGGCTATAAAACCCAAAATGGCGGCTGTAGAATGGTTCCAGCAGCTAGTAAAGCTGTTATATAAAGAGATGGCGGCTATAAAACTCAAAATGGCGGCTGTAGAATGGTTCCAGCAGCTAGTAAAGCTGTTATATAAGAGATGGCGGCTATAAAACTCCAAAATGGCGGCTGTAGAATGGTTCCAGCAGCTAGTAAAGCTGTTATATAAGAGATGGCGGCTATAAAACTCAAAATGGCGGCTGTAGAATGGTTCCAGCAGCTAGTAAAGCTGTTATATAAGAGATGGCGGCTATAAAACCCAAAATGGCGGCTGTAGAATGGTTCCAGCAGCTAGTAAAGCTGTTATATAAGAGATGGCGGCTATAAAACTCAAAATGGCGGCTGTAGAATGGTTCCAGCAGCTAGTAAAGCTGTTATATAAGAGATGGCGGGTATAAAAACTCAAAATGGCGGCTGTAGAATGGTTCCAGCAGCTAGTAAAGCTGTTATATAAGAGATGGCGGCTATAAAACTCAAAATGGCGGCTGTAGAATGGTTCCAGCAGCTAGTAAAGCTGTTATATAAGAGATGGCGGCTATAAAACTCAAAATGGCGGCTGTAGAATGGTTCCAGCAGCTAGTAAAGCTGTTATATAAGAGATGGCGGCTATAAAACTCAAAATGGCGGCTGTAGAATGGTTCCAGCAGCTAGTAAAGCTGTTATATAAGAGATGGCGGCTATAAAACTCAAAATGGCGGCTGTAGAATGGTTCCAGCAGCTAGTAAAGCTGTTATATAAGAGATGGCGGCTATAAAACTCAAAATGGCGGCTGTAGAATGGTTCCAGCAGCTAGTAAAGCTGTTATATAAGAGATGGCGGCTATAAAACTCAAAATGGCGGCTGTAGAATGGTTCCAGCAGCTAGTAAAGCTGTTATATAAGAGATGGCGGCTATAAAACTCAAAATGGCGGCTGTAGAATGGTTCCAGCAGCTAGTAAAGCTGTTATATAAGAGATGGCGGGCTATAAAACTCAAAATGGCGGCTGTAGAATGGTTCCAGCAGCTAGTAAAGCTGTTATATAAGAGATGGCGGCTATAAAACTCAAAATGGCGGCTGTAGAATGGTTCCAGCAGCTAGTAAAGCTGTTATATAAGAGATGGCGGCTATAAAACTCAAAATGGCGGCTGTAGAATGGTTCCAGCAGCTAGTAAAGCTGTTATATAAGAGATGGCGGCTATAAAACTCAAAATGGCGGCTGTAGAATGGTTCCAGCAGCTAGTAAAGGCTGTTATATAAGAGATGGCGGCTATAAAACTCAAAATGGCGGCTGTAGAATGGTTCCAGCAGCTAGTAAAGCTGTTATATAAGAGATGGCGGCTATAAAACCCAAAATGGCGGCTGTAGAATGGTTCCAGCAGCTAGTAAAGGCTGTTATATAAGAGATGGCGGCTATAAAACTCAAAATGGCGGCTGTAGAATGGTTCCAGCAGCTAGTAAAGCTGTTATATAAGAGATGGCGGCTATAAAACCCAAAATGGCGGCTGTAGAATGGTTCCAGCAGCTAGTAAAGCTGTTATATAAGAGATGGCGGCTATAAAACTCAAAATGGCGGCTGTAGAATGGTTCCAGCAGCTAGTAAAGCTGTTATATAAGAGATGGCGGCTATAAAACTCAAAATGGCGGCTGTAGAATGGTTCCAGCAGCTAGTAAAGCTGTTATATAAGAGATGGCGGCTATAAAACTCAAAAATGGCGGCTGTAGAATGGTTCCAGCAGCTAGTAAAGCTGTTATATAAGAGATGGCGGCTATAAAACTCAAAATGGCGGCTGTAGAATGGTTCCAGCAGCTAGTAAAGCTGTTATATAAGAGATGGCGGCTATAAAAACTCAAAATGGCGGCTGTAGAATGGTTCCAGCAGCTAGTAAAGCTGTTATATAAGAGATGGCGGCTATAAAACTCAAAATGGCGGCTGTAGAATGGTTCCAGCAGCTAGTAAAGCTGTTATATAAGAGATGGCGGCTATAAAACTCAAAATGGCGGCTGTAGAATGGTTCCAGCAGCTAGTAAAGCTGTTATATAAGAGATGGCGGCTATAAAACTCAAAATGGCGGCTGTAGAATGGTTCCAGCAGCTAGTAAAGCTGTTATATAAGAGATGGCGGCTATAAAACTCAAAATGGCGGCTGTAGAATGGTTCCAGCAGCTAGTAAAGGCTGTTATATAAGAGATGGCGGCTATAAAAACTCAAAATGGCGGCTGTAGAATGGTTCCAGCAGCTAGTAAAGCTGTTATATAAAGAGATGGCGGCTATAAAACTCAAAATGGCGGCTGTAGAATGGTTCCAGCAGCTGGTAAAGGCTGTTATATAAGAGATGGCGGCTATAAAACTCAAAATGGCGGCTGTAGAATGGTTCCAGCAGCTAGTAAAGCTGTTATATAAGAGATGGCGGCTATAAAACTCAAAATGGCGGCTGTAGAATGGTTCCAGCAGCTAGTAAAGCTGTTATATAAGAGATGGCGGCTATAAAACTCAAAATGGCGGCTGTAGAATGGTTCCAGCAGCTAGTAAAGCTGTTATATAAGAGATGGCGGCTATAAAACTCAAAATGGCGGCTGTAGAATGGTTCCAGCAGCTAGTAAAGCTGTTATATAAGAGATGGCGGCTATAAAACTCAAAATGGCGGCTGTAGAATGGTTCCAGCAGCTAGTAAAGCTGTTATATAAGAGATGGCGGCTATAAAACTCAAAATGGCGGCTGTAGAATGGTTCCAGCAGCTAGTAAAGCTGTTATATAAGAGATGGCGGCTATAAAACTCAAAATGGCGGCTGTAGAATGGTTCCAGCAGCTAGTAAAGCTGTTATATAAGAGATGGCGGCTATAAAACTCAAAATGGCGGCTGTAGAATGGTTCCAGCAGCTAGTAAAGCTGTTATATAAGAGATGGCGGCTATAAAACTCAAAAATGGCGGCTGTAGAATGGTTCCAGCAGCTAGTAAAGCTGTTATATAAGAGATGGCGGCTATAAAAACTCAAAATGGCGGCTGTAGAATGGTTCCAGCAGCTAGTAAAGCTGTTATATAAGAGATGGCGGGCTATAAAAACTCCAAAATGGCGGCTGTAGAATGGTTCCAGCAGCTAGTAAAGCTGTTATATAAGAGATGGCGGCTATAAAACTCAAAATGGCGGCTGTAGAATGGTTCCAGCAGCTAGTAAAGCTGTTATATAAGAGATGGCGGCTATAAAACTCAAAATGGCGGCTGTAGAATGGTTCCAGCAGCTAGTAAAGCTGTTATATAAGAGATGGCGGCTATAAAACTCAAAATGGCGGCTGTAGAATGGTTCCAGCAGCTAGTAAAGCTGTTATATAAGAGATGGCGGGCTATAAAACTCAAAATGGCGGCTGTAGAATGGTTCCAGCAGCTAGTAAAGCTGTTATATAAGAGATGGCGGCTATAAAACTCAAAATGGCGGCTGTAGAATGGTTCCAGCAGCTAGTAAAGCTGTTATATAAGAGATGGCGGCTATAAAACTCCAAAATGGCGGCTGTAGAATGGTTCCAGCAGCTAGTAAAGCTGTTATATAAGAGATGGCGGCTATAAAACTCAAAATGGCGGCTGTAGAATGGTTCCAGCAGCTAGTAAAGCTGTTATATAAGAGATGGCGGCTATAAAACTCAAAATGGCGGCTGTAGAATGGTTCCAGCAGCTAGTAAAGCTGTTATATAAGAGATGGCGGGCTATAAAACCCAAAATGGCGGCTGTAGAATGGTTCCAGCAGCTAGTAAAGCTGTTATATAAGAGATGGCGGCTATAAAACTCAAAATGGCGGCTGTAGAATGGTTCCAGCAGCTAGTAAAGCTGTTATATAAGAGATGGCGGCTATAAAACTCAAAATGGCGGCTGTAGAATGGTTCCAGCAGCTAGTAAAGCTGTTATATAAGAGATGGCGGGCTATAAAACTCAAAATGGCGGCTGTAGAATGGTTCCAGCAGCTAGTAAAGCTGTTATATAAGAGATGGCGGCTATAAAACTCAAAATGGCGGCTGTAGAATGGTTCCAGCAGCTAGTAAAGCTGTTATATAAGAGATGGCGGCTATAAAACTCAAAATGGCGGCTGTAGAATGGTTCCAGCAGCTAGTAAAGCTGTTATATAAGAGATGGCGGCTATAAAACTCAAAATGGCGGCTGTAGAATGGTTCCAGCAGCTAGTAAAGCTGTTATATAAGAGATGGCGGCTATAAAACTCAAAATGGCGGCTGTAGAATGGTTCCAGCAGCTAGTAAAGCTGTTATATAAGAGATGGCGGCTATAAAACTCAAAATGGCGGCTGTAGAATGGTTCCAGCAGCTAGTAAAGCTGTTATATAAGAGATGGCGGCTATAAAACTCAAAATGGCGGCTGTAGAATGGTTCCAGCAGCTAGTAAAGCTGTTATATAAGAGATGGCGGCTATAAAACTCAAAATGGCGGCTGTAGAATGGTTCCAGCAGCTAGTAAAGCTGTTATATAAGAGATGGCGGCTATAAAACTCAAAATGGCGGCTGTAGAATGGTTCCAGCAGCTAGTAAAGCTGTTATATAAGAGATGGCGGCTATAAAACTCAAAATGGCGGCTGTAGAATGGTTCCAGCAGCTAGTAAAGCTGTTATATAAGAGATGGCGGCTATAAAACTCAAAATGGCGGCTGTAGAATGGTTCCAGCAGCTAGTAAAGCTGTTATATAAGAGATGGCGGCTATAAAACTCAAAATGGCGGCTGTAGAATGGTTCCAGCAGCTAGTAAAGCTGTTATATAAGAGATGGCGGCTATAAAACTCAAAATGGCGGCTGTAGAATGGTTCCAGCAGCTAGTAAAGCTGTTATATAAGAGATGGCGGCTATAAAACTCAAAATGGCGGCTGTAGAATGGTTCCAGCAGCTAGTAAAGCTGTTATATAAGAGATGGCGGCTATAAAACTCAAAATGGCGGCTGTAGAATGGTTCCAGCAGCTAGTAAAGCTGTTATATAAGAGATGGCGGCTATAAAACTCAAAATGGCGGCTGTAGAATGGTTCCAGCAGCTAGTAAAGCTGTTATATAAGAGATGGCGGCTATAAAACTCAAAATGGCGGCTGTAGAATGGTTCCAGCAGCTAGTAAAGCTGTTATATAAGAGATGGCGGCTATAAAACTCAAAATGGCGGCTGTAGAATGGTTCCAGCAGCTAGTAAAGCTGTTATATAAGAGATGGCGGCTATAAAACTCAAAATGGCGGCTGTAGAATGGTTCCAGCAGCTAGTAAAGCTGTTATATAAGAGATGGCGGCTATAAAACTCAAAATGGCGGCTGTAGAATGGTTCCAGCAGCTAGTAAAGCTGTTATATAAGAGATGGCGGCTATAAAACTCAAAATGGCGGCTGTAGAATGGTTCCAGCAGCTAGTAAAGCTGTTATATAAGAGATGGCGGCTATAAAACTCAAAATGGCGGCTGTAGAATGGTTCCAGCAGCTAGTAAAGCTGTTATATAAGAGATGGCGGCTATAAAACTCAAAATGGCGGCTGTAGAATGGTTCCAGCAGCTAGTAAAGCTGTTATATAAGAGATGGCGGCTATAAAAACTCAAAATGGCGGCTGTAGAATGGTTCCAGCAGCTAGTAAAGCTGTTATATAAGAGATGGCGGCTATAAAACTCAAAATGGCGGCTGTAGAATGGTTCCAGCAGCTAGTAAAGCTGTTATATAAGAGATGGCGGCTATAAAACTCAAAATGGCGGCTGTAGAATGGTTCCAGCAGCTAGTAAAGCTGTTATATAAGAGATGGCGGCTATAAAACTCAAAATGGCGGCTGTAGAATGGTTCCAGCAGCTAGTAAAGCTGTTATATAAGAGATGGCGGCTATAAAACTCAAAATGGCGGCTGTAGAATGGTTCCAGCAGCTAGTAAAGCTGTTATATAAGAGATGGCGGCTATAAAAACTCAAAATGGCGGCTGTAGAATGGTTCCAGCAGCTAGTAAAGCTGTTATATAAGAGATGGCGGCTATAAAACTCAAAATGGCGGCTGTAGAATGGTTCCAGCAGCTAGTAAAGCTGTTATATAAGAGATGGCGGCTATAAAACTCAAAATGGCGGCTGTAGAATGGTTCCAGCAGCTAGTAAAGCTGTTATATAAGAGATGGCGGCTATAAAACTCAAAATGGCGGCTGTAGAATGGTTCCAGCAGCTAGTAATAGCTGTTATATAAGAGATGGCGGCTATAAAACTCAAAATGGCGGCTGTAGAATGGTTCCAGCAGCTAGTAAAGCTGTTATATAAGAGATGGCGGCTATAAAACTCAAAATGGCGGCTGTAGAATGGTTCCAGCAGCTAGTAAAGCTGTTATATAAGAGATGGCGGCTATAAAACTCAAAATGGCGGCTGTAGAATGGTTCCAGCAGCTAGTAAAGCTGTTATATAAGAGATGGCGGCTATAAAACTCAAAATGGCGGCTGTAGAATGGTTCCAGCAGCTAGTAAAGCTGTTATATAAGAGATGGCGGCTATAAAACTCAAAATGGCGGCTGTAGAATGGTTCCAGCAGCTAGTAAAGCTGTTATATAAGAGATGGCGGCTATAAAACTCAAAATGGCGGCTGTAGAATGGTTCCAGCAGCTAGTAAAGCTGTTATATAAGAGATGGCGGCTATAAAACTCAAAATGGCGGCTGTAGAATGGTTCCAGCAGCTAGTAAAGCTGTTATATAAGAGATGGCGGCTATAAAACTCAAAATGGCGGCTGTAGAATGGTTCCAGCAGCTAGTAAAGCTGTTATATAAGAGATGGCGGCTGTAAAAACTCAAAATGGCGGCTGTAGAATGGTTCCAGCAGCTAGTAAAGCTGTTATATAAGAGATGGCGGCTATAAAACTCAAAATGGCGGCTGTAGAATGGTTCCAGCAGCTAGTAAAGCTGTTATATAAGAGATGGCGGCTATAAAACTCAAAATGGCGGCTGTAGAATGGTTCCAGCAGCTAGTAAAGCTGTTATATAAGAGATGGCGGCTATAAAACTCAAAATGGCGGCTGTAGAATGGTTCCAGCAGCTAGTAAAGCTGTTATATAAGAGATGGCGGCTATAAAACTCAAAATGGCGGCTGTAGAATGGTTCCAGCAGCTAGTAAAGCTGTTATATAAGAGATGGCGGCTATAAAACTCAAAATGGCGGCTGTAGAATGGTTCCAGCAGCTAGTAATAGCTGTTATATAAGAGATGGCGGCTATAAAACTCAAAATGGCGGCTGTAGAATGGTTCCAGCAGCTAGTAAAGCTGTTATATAAGAGATGGCGGCTATAAAACTCAAAATGGCGGCTGTAGAATGGTTCCAGCAGCTAGTAAAGCTGTTATATAAGAGATGGCGGCTATAAAACTCAAAATGGCGGCTGTAGAATGGTTCCAGCAGCTAGTAAAGCTGTTATATAAGAGATGGCGGCTATAAAACTCAAAATGGCGGCTGTAGAATGGTTCCAGCAGCTAGTAAAGCTGTTATATAAGAGATGGCGGCTATAAAACTCAAAATGGCGGCTGTAGAATGGTTCCAGCAGCTAGTAAAGCTGTTATATAAGAGATGGCGGCTATAAAACTCAAAATGGCGGCTGTAGAATGGTTCCAGCAGCTAGTAAAGCTGTTATATAAGAGATGGCGGCTATAAAACTCAAAATGGCGGCTGTAGAATGGTTCCAGCAGCTAGTAAAGCTGTTATATAAGAGATGGCGGCTATAAAACTCAAAATGGCGGCTGTAGAATGGTTCCAGCAGCTAGTAAAGCTGTTATATAAGAGATGGCGGCTATAAAACTCAAAATGGCGGCTGTAGAATGGTTCCAGCAGCTAGTAAAGCTGTTATATAAGAGATGGCGGCTATAAAACTCAAAATGGCGGCTGTAGAATGGTTCCAGCAGCTAGTAAAGCTGTTATATAAGAGATGGCGGCTATAAAACTCAAAATGGCGGCTGTAGAATGGTTCCAGCAGCTAGTAAAGCTGTTATATAAGAGATGGCGGCTATAAAACTCAAAATGGCGGCTGTAGAATGGTTCCAGCAGCTAGTAAAGCTGTTATATAAGAGATGGCGGCTATAAAAACTCCAAAATGGCGGCTGTAGAATGGTTCCAGCAGCTAGTAAAGCTGTTATATAAGAGATGGCGGCTATAAAACTCAAAATGGCGGCTGTAGAATGGTTCCAGCAGCTAGTAAAGCTGTTATATAAGAGATGGCGGCTATAAAACTCAAAATGGCGGCTGTAGAATGGTTCCAGCAGCTAGTAAAGCTGTTATATAAGAGATGGCGGCTATAAAACTCAAAATGGCGGCTGTAGAATGGTTCCAGCAGCTAGTAAAGCTGTTATATAAGAGATGGCGGCTATAAAACTCAAAATGGCGGCTGTAGAATGGTTCCAGCAGCTAGTAAAGCTGTTATATAAGAGATGGCGGGCTATAAAACTCAAAATGGCGGCTGTAGAATGGTTCCAGCAGCTAGTAAAGCTGTTATATAAGAGATGGCGGCTATAAAACTCAAAATGGCGGCTGTAGAATGGTTCCAGCAGCTAGTAAAGCTGTTATATAAGAGATGGCGGGCTATAAAACTCAAAATGGCGGCTGTAGAATGGTTCCAGCAGCTAGTAAAGCTGTTATATAAGAGATGGCGGCTATAAAACTCAAAATGGCGGCTGTAGAATGGTTCCAGCAGCTAGTAAAGCTGTTATATAAGAGATGGCGGCTATAAAACTCAAAATGGCGGCTGTAGAATGGTTCCAGCAGCTAGTAAAGCTGTTATATAAGAGATGGCGGCTATAAAACTCAAAATGGCGGCTGTAGAATGGTTCCAGCAGCTAGTAAAGCTGTTATATAAGAGATGGCGGCTATAAAACTCAAAATGGCGGCTGTAGAATGGTTCCAGCAGCTAGTAAAGCTGTTATATAAGAGATGGCGGCTATAAAACTCAAAATGGCGGCTGTAGAATGGTTCCAGCAGCTAGTAAAGCTGTTATATAAGAGATGGCGGCTATAAAACTCAAAATGGCGGCTGTAGAATGGTTCCAGCAGCTAGTAAAGCTGTTATATAAGAGATGGCGGGCTATAAAACTCAAAATGGCGGCTGTAGAATGGTTCCAGCAGCTAGTAAAGCTGTTATATAAGAGATGGCGGCTATAAAACTCAAAATGGCGGCTGTAGAATGGTTCCAGCAGCTAGTAAAGCTGTTATATAAGAGATGGCGGCTATAAAACTCAAAATGGCGGCTGTAGAATGGTTCCAGCAGCTAGTAAAGCTGTTATATAAGAGATGGCGGCTATAAAACCCAAAATGGCGGCTGTAGAATGGTTCCAGCAGCTAGTAAAGCTGTTATATAAGAGATGGCGGCTATAAAACTCAAAATGGCGGCTGTAGAATGGTTCCAGCAGCTAGTAAAGCTGTTATATAAGAGATGGCGGCTATAAAACTCAAAATGGCGGCTGTAGAATGGTTCCAGCAGCTAGTAAAGCTGTTATATAAGAGATGGCGGCTATAAAACTCAAAATGGCGGCTGTAGAATGGTTCCAGCAGCTAGTAAAGCTGTTATATAAGAGATGGCGGCTATAAAACTCAAAATGGCGGCTGTAGAATGGTTCCAGCAGCTAGTAAAGCTGTTATATAAAGTGGGGTTAACAATGCTGTTATAAAGAGATGGCGGCTATAAAACTCAAAATGGCGGCTGTAGAATGGTTCCAGCAGCTAGTAGAAAGCTGTTATATAAGAGATGGCGGCTATAAAACTCAAAATGGCGGCTGTAGAATGGTTCCAGCAGCTAGTAAAGCTGTTATATAAGAGATGGCGGCTATAAAACTCAAAATGGCGGCTGTAGAATGGTTCCAGCAAGCTAGTTGTATTGAGATGGCGGCTATAAAACCCAAAAGGCTGTAGAATGGTTCCAGCAGCTAGTAAAGCTGTTATATAAGAGATGGCGGCTATAAAACTCAAAATGGCGGCTGTAGAATGGTTCCAGCAGCTAGTAAAGAGCTAGTTGTTATATAAGAGATGGCGGCTATAAAACCCAAAATGGCGGCTGTAGAATGGTTCCAGCAGCTAGTAAAGCTGTTATATAAGAGATGGCGGCTATAAAACCTCAAAATGGCGGCTGTAGAATGGTTCCAGCAGCTAGTAAAGCTGTTATATAAGAGATGGCGGCTATAAAAACTCAAAATGGCGGCTGTAGAATGGTTCCAGCAGCTAGTAAAGCTGTTATATAAGAGATGGCGGCTATAAAACCCAAAATGGCGGCTGTAGAATGGTTCCAGCAGCTAGTAAAGCTGTTATATAAGAGATGGCGGCTATAAAACTCAAAATGGCGGCTGTAGAATGGTTCCAGCAGCTAGTAAAGCTGTTATATAAGAGATGGCGGCTATAAAACTCAAAATGGCGGCTGTAGAATGGTTCCAGCAGCTAGTAAGGCTGTTTAGCTGTTATATAAGAGATGGCGGCTATAAAACTCAAAATGGCGGCTGTAGAATGGTTCCAGCAGCTAGTAAAGCTGTTATATAAGAGATGGCGGCTATAAAACTCAAAATGGCGGCTGTAGAATGGTTCCAGCAGCTAAGTAAAGCTGTTATATAAGAGATGGCGGCTATAAAACTCAAAATGGCGGCTGTAGAATGGTTCCAGCAGCTAGTAAAGCTGTTATATAAGAGATGGCGGCTATAAAACTCAAAATGGCGGCTGTAGAATGGTTCCAGCAGCTAGTAAAGCTGTTATATAAGAGATGGCGGCTATAAAACTCAAAATGGCGGCTGTAGAATGGTTCCAGCAGCTAGTAAAGCTGTTATATAAGAGATGGCGGCTATAAAACCCAAAATGGCGGCTGTAGAATGGTTCCAGCAGCTAGTAAAGCTGTTATATAAGAGATGGCGGCTATAAAACTCAAAATGGCGGCTGTAGAATGGTTCCAGCAGCTAGTAAAGCTGTTATTATAAGAGATGGCGGCTATAAAACTCAAAATGGCGGCTGTAGAATGGTTCCAGCAGCTAGTAAAGCTGTTATATAAGAGATGGCGGCTATAAAACCCAAAATGGCGGCTGTAGAATGGTTCCAGCAGCTAGTAAAGCTGTTATATAAGAGATGGCGGCTATAAAACTCAAAATGGCGGCTGTAGAATGGTTCCAGCAGCTAGTAAAGCTGTTATATAAGAGATGGCGGCTATAAAACCCAAAATGGCGGCTGTAGAATGGTTCCAGCAGCTAGTAAAGCTGTTATATAAGAGATGGCGGCTATAAAACTCAAAATGGCGGCTGTAGAATGGTTCCAGCAGCTAGTAAAGCTGTTATATAAGAGATGGCGGCTATAAAACTCAAAATGGCGGCTGTAGAATGGTTCCAGCAGCTAGTATAAGCTGTTATATAAGAGATGGCGGCTATAAAACTCAAAATGGCGGCTGTAGAATGGTTCCAGCAGCTAGTAAAGCTGTTATATAAGAGATGGCGGCTATAAAACCCAAAATGGCGGCTGTAGAATGGTTCCAGCAGCTAGTAAAGCTGTTATATAAGAGATGGCGGCTATAAAACTCAAAATGGCGGCTGTAGAATGGTTCCAGCAGCTAGTAAAGCTGTTATATAAGAGATGGCGGCTATAAAACTCAAAATGGCGGCTGTAGAATGGTTCCAGCAGCTAGTAAAGCTGTTATATAAGAGATGGCGGCTATAAAACTCAAAATGGCGGCTGTAGAATGGTTCCAGCAGCTAGTAAAGCTGTTATATAAGAGATGGCGGCTATAAAACTCAAAATGGCGGCTGTAGAATGGTTCCAGCAGCTAGTAAAGCTGTTATATAAGAGATGGCGGCTATAAAACTCAAAATGGCGGCTGTAGAATGGTTCCAGCAGCTAGTAAAGCTGTTATATAAGAGATGGCGGCTATAAAACTCAAAATGGCGGCTGTAGAATGGTTCCAGCAGCTAGTAAAGCTGTTATATAAGAGATGGCGGCTATAAAACTCAAAATGGCGGCTGTAGAATGGTTCCAGCAGCTAGTAAAGCTGTTATATAAGAGATGGCGGCTATAAAACTCAAAATGGCGGCTGTAGAATGGTTCCAGCAGCTAGTATAGCTGTTATATAAGAGAATGGCGGCTGTAGAATGGTTCCAGCAGCTAGTAAAGCTGTTATATAAGAGATGGCGGCTATAAAACTCAAAATGGCGGCTGTAGAATGGTTCCAGCAGCTAGTAAAGCTGTTATATAAGAGATGGCGGCTATAAAACCCAAAATGGCGGCTGTAGAATGGTTCCAGCAGCTAGTAAAGCTGTTATATAAGAGATGGCGGCTATAAAACTCAAAATGGCGGCTGTAGAATGGTTCCAGCAGCTAGTAAAGCTGTTATATAAGAGATGGCGGCTATAAAACCTCAAAATGGCGGCTGTAGAATGGTTCCAGCAGCTAGTAAAGCTGTTATATAAGAGATGGCGGCTATAAAACTCAAAATGGCGGCTGTAGAATGGTTCCAGCAGCTAGTAAAGCTGTTATATAAGAGATGGCGGCTATAAAACTCAAAATGGCGGCTGTAGAATGGTTCCAGCAGCTAGTAAAGCTGTTATATAAGAGATGGCGGCTATAAAACTCAAAATGGCGGCTGTAGAATGGTTCCAGCAGCTAGTAAAGCTGTTATATAAGAGATGGCGGCTATAAAACTCAAAATGGCGGCTGTAGAATGGTTCCAGCAGCTAGTAAAGCTGTTATATAAGAGATGGCGGCTATAAAACTCAAAATGGCGGCTGTAGAATGGTTCCAGCAGCTAGTAAAGCTGTTATATAAGAGATGGCGGCTATAAAACTCAAAATGGCGGCTGTAGAATGGTTCCAGCAGCTAGTAAAGCTGTTATATAAGAGATGGCGGCTATAAAACTCAAAATGGCGGCTGTAGAATGGTTCCAGCAGCTAGTAAAGCTGTTATATAAGAGATGGCGGCTATAAAACTCAAAATGGCGGCTGTAGAATGGTTCCAGCAGCTAGTAAAGCTGTTATATAAGAGATGGCGGCTATAAAACTCAAAATGGCGGCTGTAGAATGGTTCCAGCAGCTAGTAAAGCTGTTATATAAGAGATGGCGGCTATAAAACTCAAAATGGCGGCTGTAGAATGGTTCCAGCAGCTAGTAAAGCTGTTATATAAGAGATGGCGGCTATAAAACCCAAAATGGCGGCTGTAGAATGGTTCCAGCAGCTAGTAAAGCTGTTATATAAGAGATGGCGGCTATAAAACTCAAAATGGCGGCTGTAGAATGGTTCCAGCAGCTAGTAAAGCTGTTATATAAGAGATGGCGGCTATAAAACTCAAAATGGCGGCTGTAGAATGGTTCCAGCAGCTAGTAAAGCTGTTATATAAAAGATGGCGGCTATAAAACTCAAAATGGCGGCTGTAGAATGGTTCCAGCAGCTAGTAAAGCTGTTATATAAGAGATGGCGGCTATAAAACCCAAAATGGCGGCTGTAGAATGGTTCCAGCAGCTAGTAAAGCTGTTATATAAGAGATGGCGGCTATAAAACTCAAAATGGCGGCTGTAGAATGGTTCCAGCTAAGCTGGTATAAGGCTGTTATATAAGAGATGGCGGCGGTATAAAACCCAAAATGGCGGCTGTAGAATGGTTCCAGCAGCTAGTAAAGCTGTTATATAAGAGATGGCGGCTATAAAACTCAAAATGGCGGCTGTAGAATGGTTCCAGCAGCTAGTAAAGCTGTTATATAAGAGATGGCGGCTAGCTATAAAACCCAAAATGGCGGCTGTAGAATGGTTCCAGCTTAAAGCTGTTGTATAAGAGATGGCGGCTATAAAACTCAAAATGGCGGCTGTAGAATGGTTCCAGCAGCTAGTAAAGCTGTTATATAAGAGATGGCGGCTATAAAACTCAAAATGGCGGCTGTAGAATGGTTCCAGCAGCTAGTAAAGCTGTTATATAAGAGATGGCGGCTATAAAAACCCAAAATGGCGGCTGTAGAATGGTTCCAGCAGCTAGTAAAGCTGTTATATAAGAGATGGCGGCTATAAAACTCAAAATGGCGGCTGTAGAATGGTTCCAGCAGCTAGTAAAGCTGTTATATAAGAGATGGCGGCTATAAAACTCAAAATGGCGGCTGTAGAATGGTTCCAGCAGCTAGTAAAGCTGTTATATAAGAGATGGCGGCTATAAAACTCAAAATGGCGGCTGTAGAATGGTTCCAGCAGCTAGTAAAGCTGTTATATAAGAGATGGCGGCTATAAAACCCAAAATGGCGGCTGTAGAATGGTTCCAGCAGCTAGTAAAGCTGTTATATAAGAGATGGCGGCTATAAAACTCAAAATGGCGGCTGTAGAATGGTTCCAGCAGCTAGTAAAGCTGTTATATAAGAGATGGCGGCTATAAAACCCAAAATGGCGGCTGTAGAATGGTTCCAGCAGCTAGTAAAGCTGTTATATAAGAGATGGCGGCTATAAAACTCAAAATGGCGGCTGTAGAATGGTTCCAGCAGCTAGTAAAGCTGTTATATAAGAGATGGCGGCTATAAAACTCAAAATGGCGGCTGTAGAATGGTTCCAGCAGCTAGTAAAGCTGTTATATAAGAGATGGCGGCTATAAAACTCAAAATGGCGGCTGTAGAATGGTTCCAGCAGCTAGTAAAGCTGTTATATAAGAGATGGCGGCTATAAAACTCAAAATGGCGGCTGTAGAATGGTTCCAGCAGCTAGTAAAGCTGTTATATAAGAGATGGCGGCTATAAAACTCAAAATGGCGGCTGTAGAATGGTTCCAGCAGCTAGTAAAGCTGTTATATAAGAGATGGCGGCTATAAAACTCAAAATGGCGGCTGTAGAATGGTTCCAGCAGCTAGTAAAGCTGTTATATAAGAGATGGCGGCTATAAAACTCAAAATGGCGGCTGTAGAATGGTTCCAGCAGCTAGTAAAGCTGTTATATAAGAGATGGCGGCTATAAAACTCAAAATGGCGGCTGTAGAATGGTTCCAGCAGCTAGTAAAGCTGTTATATAAGAGATGGCGGCTATAAAACCCAAAATGGCGGCTGTAGAATGGTTCCAGCAGCTAGTAAAGCTGTTATATAAGAGATGGCGGCTATAAAACTCCAAAATGGCGGCTGTAGAATGGTTCCAGCAGCTAGTAAAGCTGTTATATAAGAGATGGCGGCTATAAAACTCAAAATGGCGGCTGTTTTAGAATGGTTCCAGCAGCTAGTAAAGCTGTTATATAAGAGATGGCGGCTATAAAACTCAAAATGGCGGCTGTAGAATGGTTCCAGCAGCTAGTAAAGCTGTTATATAAGAGATGGCGGCTATAAAACTCAAAATGGCGGCTGTAGAATGGTTCCAGCAGCTAGTAAAGCTGTTATATAAGAGATGGCGGCTATAAAACTCAAAATGGCGGCTGTAGAATGGTTCCAGCAGCTAGTAAAGCTGTTATATAAGAGATGGCGGCTATAAAACTCAAAATGGCGGCTGTAGAATGGTTCCAGTTCAGCTAGTAAAGCTGTTATATAAGAGATGCGGCGGCTATAAAACTCAAAATGGCGGCTTTCGCAGTAAAGCTGTTATATAAGAGATGGCGGCTATAAAACTCAAAATGGCGGCTTTAGAATGGTTCCAGCAGCTAGTAAAGCTGTTATATAAGAGATGGCGGCTATAAAACTCAAAATGGCGGCTGTAGAATGGTTCCAGCAGCTAGTAAAGCTGTTATATAAGAGATGGCGGCTATAAAACTCAAAATGGCGGCTGTAGAATGGTTCCAGCAGCTAGTAAAGCTGTTATATAAGAGATGGCGGCTATAAAACTCAAAATGGCGGCTGTAGAATGGTTCCAGCAGCTAGTAAAGCTGTTATATAAGAGATGGCGGCTATAAAACTCAAAATGGCGGCTGTAGAATGGTTCCGCATTTAATGGTTCCAGCAGCTAGTAAAGCTGTTATATAAGAGATGGCGGCTATAAAACTCAAAATGGCGGCTGTAGAATGGTTCCAGCAGCTAGTAAAGCTGTTATATAAGAGATGGCGGCTATAAAACTCAAAATGGCGGCTGTAGAATGGTTCCAGCAGCTAGTAAAGCTGTTATATAAGAGATGGCGGGCTATAAAACTCAAAATGGCGGCTGTAGAATGGTTCCAGCTAGTAAAGCTGTTATATAAAGAGATGGCGGCTATAAAACTCAAAATGGCGGCTGTAGAATGGTTCCAGCAGCTAGTAAAGCTGTTATATAAGAGATGGCGGCTATAAAACTCAAAATGGCGGCTGTAGAATGGTTCCAGCAGCTAGTAAAGCTGTTATATAAGAGATGGCGGCTATAAAACTCAAAATGGCGGCTGTAGAATGGTTCCAGCAGCTAGTAAAGCTGTTATATAAGAGATGGCGGCTATAAAACTCAAAATGGCGGCTGTAGAATGGTTCCAGCAGCTAGTAAAGCTGTTATATAAGAGATGGCGGCTATAAAACTCAAAATGGCGGCTGTAGAATGGTTCCAGCAGCTAGTAAAGCTGTTATATAAGAGATGGCGGCTATAAAACTCAAAATGGCGGCTGTAGAATGGTTCCAGCAGCTAGTAAAGCTGTTATATAAGAGATGGCGGCTATAAAACTCAAAATGGCGGCTGTAGAATGGTTCCAGCAGCTAGTAAAGCTGTTATATAAGAGATGGCGGCTATAAAACTCAAAATGGCGGCTGTAGAATGGTTCCAGCAGCTAGTAAAGCTGTTATATAAGAGATGGCGGCTATAAAACCCAAAATGGCGGCTGTAGAATGGTTCCAGCAGCTAGTAAAGCTGTTATATAAGAGATGGCGGCTATAAAACTCAAAATGGCGGCTGTAGAATGGTTCCAGCAGCTAGTAAAGCTGTTATATAAGAGATGGCGGCTATAAAACTCAAAATGGCGGCTGTAGAATGGTTCCAGCAGCTAGTAAAGCTGTTATATAAGAGATGGCGGCTATAAAACTCAAAATGGCGGCTGTAGAATGGTTCCAGCAGCTAGTAAAGCTGTTATATAAGAGATGGCGGCTATAAAACTCAAAATGGCGGCTGTAGAATGGTTCCAGCAGCTAGTAAAGCTGTTATATAAGAGATGGCGGCTATAAAACTCAAAATGGCGGCTGTAGAATGGTTCCAGCAGCTAGTAAAGCTGTTATATAAGAGATGGCGGCTATAAAACTCAAAATGGCGGCTGTAGAATGGTTCCAGCAGCTAGTAAAGCTGTTATATAAGAGATGGCGGCTATAAAACTCAAAATGGCGGCTGTAGAATGGTTCCAGCAGCTAGTAAAGCTGTTATATAAGAGATGGCGGCTATAAAACTCAAAATGGCGGCTGTAGAATGGTTCCAGCAGCTAGTAAAGCTGTTATATAAGAGATGGCGGCTATAAAACTCAAAATGGCGGCTGTAGAATGGTTCCAGCAGCTAGTAAAGCTGTTATATAAGAGATGGCGGCTATAAAACTCAAAATGGCGGCTGTAGAATGGTTCCAGCAGCTAGTAAAGCTGTTATATAAGAGATGGCGGCCTATAAAACTCAAAATGGCGGCTGTAGAATGGTTCCAGCAGCTAGTAAAGCTGTTATATAAGAGATGGCGGCTATAAAACCCAAAATGGCGGCTGTAGAATGGTTCCAGCAGCTAGTAAAGCTGTTATATAAGAGATGGCGGCTATAAAACTCAAAATGGCGGCTGTAGAATGGTTCCAGCAGCTAGTAAAGCTGTTATATAAGAGATGGCGGCTATAAAACTCAAAATGGCGGCTGTAGAATGGTTCCAGCAGCTAGTAAAGCTGTTATATAAGAGATGGCGGCTATAAAACTCAAAATGGCGGCTGTAGAATGGTTCCAGCAGCTAGTAAAGCTGTTATATAAGAGATGGCGGCTATAAAACTCAAAATGGCGGCTGTAGAATGGTTCCAGCAGCTAGTAAAGCTGTTATATAAGAGATGGCGGCTATAAAACTCAAAATGGCGGCTGTAGAATGGTTCCAGCAGCTAGTAAAGCTGTTATATAAGAGATGGCGGCTATAAAACTCAAAATGGCGGCTGTAGAATGGTTCCAGCAGCTAGTAAAGCTGTTATATAAGAGATGGCGGCTATAAAACTCAAAATGGCGGCTGTAGAATGGTTCCAGCAGCTAGTAAAGCTGTTATATAAGAGATGGCGGCTATAAAACTCAAAATGGCGGCTGTAGAATGGTTCCAGCAGCTAGTAAAGCTGTTATATAAGAGATGGCGGCTATAAAACTCAAAATGGCGGCTGTAGAATGGTTCCAGCAGCTAGTAAAGCTGTTATATAAGAGATGGCGGCTATAAAACTCAAAATGGCGGCTGTAGAATGGTTCCAGCAGCTAGTAAAGCTGTTATATAAGAGATGGCGGCTATAAAACTCAAAATGGCGGCTGTAGAATGGTTCCAGCAGCTAGTAAAGCTGTTATATAAGAGATGGCGGCTATAAAACTCAAAATGGCGGCTGTAGAATGGTTCCAGCAGCTAGTAAAGCTGTTATATAAGAGATGGCGGCTATAAAACTCAAAATGGCGGCTGTAGAATGGTTCCAGCAGCTAGTAAAGCTGTTATATAAGAGATGGCGGCTATAAAACTCAAAATGGCGGCTGTAGAATGGTTCCAGCAGCTAGTAAAGCTGTTATATAAGAGATGGCGGCTATAAAACCCAAAATGGCGGCTGTAGAATGGTTCCAGCAGCTAGTAATAAAGCTGTTATATAAGAGATGGCGGCTATAAAACTCAAAATGGCGGCTGTAGAATGGTTCCAGCAGCTAGTAAAGCTGTTATATAAGAGATGGCGGCTATAAAACTCAAAATGGCGGCTGTAGAATGGTTCCAGCAGCTAGTAAAGCTGTTATATAAGAGATGGCGGCTATAAAACTCAAAATGGCGGCTGTAGAATGGTTCCAGCAGCTAGTAAAGCTGTTATATAAGAGATGGCGGCTATAAAACCCAAAATGGCGGCTGTAGAACGGTTCCAGCAGCTAGTAAAGTTATATAAGAGAGGAAAACTCAAAATGGGGCTGTAGAATGGTTCCAGCAGCTAGTAAAGCTGTTATATAAGAGATGGCGGCTATAAAACTCAAAATGGCGGCTGTAGAATGGTTCCAGCAGCTAGTAAAGCTGTTATATAAGAGATGGCGGCTATAAAACTCAAAATGGCGGCTGTAGAATGGTTCCAGCAGCTAGTAAAGCTGTTATATAAGAGATGGCGGCTATAAAACTCAAAATGGCGGCTGTAGAATGGTTCCAGCAGCTAGTAAAGCTGTTATATAAGAGATGGCGGCTATAAAACTCAAAATGGCGGCTGTAGAATGGTTCCAGCAGCTAGTAAAGCTGTTATATAAGAGATGGCGGCTATAAAACTCAAAATGGCGGCTGTAGAATGGTTCCAGCAGCTAGTAAAGCTGTTATATAAGAGATGGCGGCTATAAAACTCAAAATGGCGGCTGTAGAATGGTTCCAGCAGCTAGTAAAGCTGTTATATAAGAGATGGCGGCTATAAAACTCAAAATGGCGGCTGTAGAATGGTTCCAGCAGCTAGTAAAGCTGTTATATAAGAGATGGCGGCTATAAAACTCAAAATGGCGGCTGTAGAATGGTTCCAGCAGCTAGTAAAGCTGTTATATAAGAGATGGCGGCTATAAAACTCAAAATGGCGGCTGTAGAATGGTTCCAGCAGCTAGTAAAGCTGTTATATAAGAGATGGCGGCTATAAAACTCAAAATGGCGGCTGTAGAATGGTTCCAGCAGCTAGTAAAGCTGTTATATAAGAGATGGCGGCTATAAAACCCAAAATGGCGGCTGTAGAATGGTTCCAGCAGCTAGTAAAGCTGTTATATAAAATGGCGGCTGTAGAATGGTTCCAGCAGCTAGTAAAGCTGTTATATAAGAGATGGCGGCTATAAAACTCAAAATGGCGGCTGTAGAATGGTTCCAGCAGCTAGTAAAGCTGTTATATAAGAGATGGCGGCTATAAAACTCAAAATGGCGGCTGTAGAATGGTTCCAGCAGCTAGTAAAGCTGTTATATAAGAGATGGCGGCTATAAAACTCAAAATGGCGGCTGTAGAATGGTTCCAGCAGCTAGTAAAGCTGTTATATAAGAGATGGCGGCTATAAAACTCAAAATGGCGGCTGTAGAATGGTTCCAGCAGCTAGTAAAGCTGTTATATAAGAGATGGCGGCTATAAAACTCAAAATGGCGGCTGTAGAATGGTTCCAGCAGCTAGTAAAGCTGTTATATAAGAGATGGCGGCTATAAAACTCAAAATGGCGGCTGTAGAATGGTTCCAGCAGCTAGTAAAGCTGTTATATAAGAGATGGCGGCTATAAAACCCAAAATGGCGGCTGTAGAATGGTTCCAGCAGCTAGTAAAGCTGTTATATAAGAGATGGCGGCTATAAAACTCAAAATGGCGGCTGTAGAATGGTTCCAGCAGCTAGTAAAGCTGTTATATAAGAGATGGCGGCTATAAAACTCAAAATGGCGGCTGTAGAATGGTTCCAGCAGCTAGTAAAGCTGTTATATAAGAGATGGCGGCTATAAAACTCAAAATGGCGGCTGTAGAATGGTTCCAGCAGCTAGTAAAGCTGTTATATAAGAGATGGCGGCTATAAAACTCAAAATGGCGGCTGTAGAATGGTTCCAGCAGCTAGTAAAGCTGTTATATAAGAGATGGCGGCTATAAAACTCAAAATGGCGGCTGTAGAATGGTTCCAGCAGCTAGTAAAGCTGTTATATAAGAGATGGCGGCTATAAAACTCAAAATGGCGGCTGTAGAATGGTTCCAGCAGCTAGTAAAGCTGTTATATAAGAGATGGCGGCTATAAAACCCAAAATGGCGGCTGTAGAATGGTTCCAGCAGCTAGTAAAGCGGCTGTGAATGTTGCCTGTAAGCTGTTATATAAGAGATGGCGGCTATAAAACTCAAAATGGCGGCTGTAGAATGGTTCCAGCAGCTAGTAAAGCTGTTATATAAGAGATGGCGGCTATAAAACTCAAAATGGCGGCTGTAGAATGGTTCCAGCAGCTAGTAAAGCTGTTATATAAGAGATGGCGGCTATAAAACTCAAAATGGCGGCTGTAGAATGGTTCCAGCAGCTAGTAAAGCTGTTATATAAGAGATGGCGGCTATAAAACTCAAAATGGCGGCTGTAGAATGGTTCCAGCAGCTAGTAAAGCTGTTATATAAGAGATGGCGGCTATAAAACTCAAAATGGCGGCTGTAGAATGGTTCCAGCAGCTAGTAAAGCTGTTATATAAGAGATGGCGGCTATAAAACTCAAAATGGCGGCTGTAGAATGGTTCCAGCAGCTAGTAAAGCTGTTATATAAGAGATGGCGGCTATAAAACTCAAAATGGCGGCTGTAGAATGGTTCCAGCAGCTAGTAAAGCTGTTATATAAGAGATGGCGGCTATAAAACTCAAAATGGCGGCTGTAGAATGGTTCCAGCAGCTAGTAAAGCTGTTATATAAGAGATGGCGGCTATAAAACCCAAAATGGCGGCTGTAGAATGGTTCCAGCAGCTAGTAAAGCTGTTATATAAGAGATGGCGGCTATAAAACTCAAAATGGCGGCTGTAGAATGGTTCCAGCAGCTAGTAAAGCTGTTATATAAGAGATGGCGGCTATAAAACTCAAAATGGCGGCTGTAGAATGGTTCCAGCAGCTAGTAAATTTAGCTGTTATATAAGAGATGGCGGCTATAAAACTCAAAATGGCGGCTGTAGAATGGTTCCAGCAGCTAGTAAAGCTGTTATATAAGAGATGGCGGCTATAAAACTCAAAATGGCGGCTGTAGAATGGTTCCAGCAGCTAGTAAAGCTGTTATATAAGAGATGGCGGCTATAAAACTCAAAATGGCGGCTGTAGAATGGTTCCAGCAGCTAGTAAAGCTGTTATATAAGAGATGGCGGCTATAAAACTCAAAATGGCGGCTGTAGAATGGTTCCAGCAGCTAGTAAAGCTGTTATATAAGAGATGGCGGCTATAAAACTCAAAATGGCGGCTGTAGAATGGTTCCAGCAGCTAGTTAAGCTGTTATATAAGAGATGGCGGCTATAAAACCCAAAATGGCGGCTGTAGAATGGTTCCAGCAGCTAGTAAAGCTGTTATATAAGAGATGGCGGCTATAAAACTCAAAATGGCGGCTGTAGAATGGTTCCAGCAGCTAGTAAAGCTGTTATATAAGAGATGGCGGCTATAAAACTCAAAATGGCGGCTGTAGAATGGTTCCAGCAGCTAGTAAAGCTGTTATATAAGAGATGGCGGCTATAAAACTCAAAATGGCGGCTGTAGAATGGTTCCAGCAGCTAGTAAAGCTGTTATATAAGAGATGGCGGCTATAAAACTCAAAATGGCGGCTGTAGAATGGTTCCAGCAGCTAGTAAAGCTGTTATATAAGAGATGGCGGCTATAAAACTCAAAATGGCGGCTGTAGAATGGTTCCAGCAGCTAGTAAAGCTGTTATATAAGAGATGGCGGCTATAAAACTCAAAATGGCGGCTGTAGAATGGTTCCAGCAGCTAGTAAAGCTGTTATATAAGAGATGGCGGCTATAAAACTCAAAATGGCGGCTGTAGAATGGTTCCAGCAGCTAGTAAAGCTGTTATATAAGAGATGGCGGCTACAAAACCCAAAATGGCGGCTGTAGAATGGTTCCAGCAGCTAGTAAAGCTGTTATATAAGAGATGGCGGCTATAAAACTCAAAATGGCGGCTGTAGAATGGTTCCAGCAGCTAGTAAAGCTGTTATATAAGAGATGGCGGCTATAAAACTCAAAATGGCGGCTGTAGAATGGTTCCAGCAGCTAGTAAAGCTGTTATATAAGAGATGGCGGCTATAAAACTCAAAATGGCGGCTGTAGAATGGTTCCAGCAGCTAGTAAGCTGTTATATAAGAGATGGCGGCTATAAAACCCAAAATGGCGGCTGTAGAATGGTTCCAGCAGCTAGTAAAGCTGTTATATAAGAGATGGCGGCTATAAAACTCAAAATGGCGGCTGTAGAATGGTTCCAGCATAGCTATGTAAAGCTGTTATATAAGAGATGGCGGCTATAAAACCCAAAATGGCGGCTGTAGAATGGTTCCAGCAGCTAGTAAAGCTTGTTTTGTATAAGAGATGGCGGCTATAAAACTCAAAATGGCGGCTGTAGAATGGTTCCAGCAGCTAGTAAAGCTGTTATATAAGAGATGGCGGCTATAAAACTCAAAATGGCGGCTGTAGAATGGTTCCAGCAGCTAGTAAAGCTGTTATATAAGAGATGGCGGCTATAAAACTCAAAATGGCGGCTGTAGAATGGTTCCAGCAGCTAGTAAAGCTGTTATATAAGAGATGGCGGCTATAAAACTCAAAATGGCGGCTGTAGAATGGTTCCAGCAGCTAGTAAAGCTGTTATATAAGAGATGGCGGCTATAAAACTCAAAATGGCGGCTGTAGAATGGTTCCAGCAGCTAGTAAAGCTGTTATATAAGAGATGGCGGCTATAAAACTCAAAATGGCGGCTGTAGAATGGTTCCAGCAGCTAGTAAAGCTGTTATATAAGAGATGGCGGCTATAAAACTCAAAATGGCGGCTGTAGAATGGTTCCAGCAGCTAGTAAAGCTGTTATATAAGAGATGGCGGCTATAAAACTCAAAATGGCGGCTGTAGAATGGTTCCAGCAGCTAGTAAAGCTGTTATATAAGAGATGGCGGCTATAAAACTCAAAATGGCGGCTGTAGAATGGTTCCAGCAGCTAGTAAAGCTGTTATATAAGAGATGGCGGCTATAAAACTCAAAATGGCGGCTGTAGAATGGTTCCAGCAGCTAGTAAAGCTGTTATATAAGAGATGGCGGCTATAAAACTCAAAATGGCGGCTGTAGAATGGTTCCAGCAGCTAGTAAAGCTGTTATATAAGAGATGGCGGCTATAAAACTCAAAATGGCGGCTGTAGAATGGTTCCAGCAGCTAGTAAAGCTGTTATATAAGAGATGGCGGGCTATAAAACTCAAAATGGCGGCTGTAGAATGGTTCCAGCAGCTAGTAAAGCTGTTATATAAGAGATGGCGGCTATAAAACTCAAAATGGCGGCTGTAGAATGGTTCCAGCAGCTAGTAAAGCTGTTATATAAGAGATGGCGGCTATAAAACTCAAAATGGCGGCTGTAGAATGGTTCCAGCAGCTAGTAAAGCTGTTATATAAGAGATGGCGGCTATAAAACTCAAAATGGCGGCTGTAGAATGGTTCCAGCAGCTAGTAAAGCTGTTATATAAGAGATGGCGGCTATAAAACTCAAAATGGCGGCTGTAGAATGGTTCCAGCAGCTAGTAAAGCTGTTATATAAGAGATGGCGGCTATAAAACCCAAAATGGCGGCTGTAGAATGGTTCCAGCAGCTAGTAAAGCTGTTATATAAGAGATGGCGGCTATAAAACTCAAAATGGCGGCTGTAGAATGGTTCCAGCAGCTAGTAAAGCTGTTATATAAGAGATGGCGGCTATAAAACTCAAAATGGCGGCTGTAGAATGGTTCCAGCAGCTAGTAAAGCTGTTATATAAGAGATGGCGGCTATAAAACTCAAAATGGCGGCTGTAGAATGGTTCCAGCAGCTAGTAAAGCTGTTATATAAGAGATGGCGGCTATAAAACTCAAAATGGCGGCTGTAGAATGGTTCCAGCAGCTAGTAAAGCTGTTATATAAGAGATGGCGGCTATAAAACTCAAAATGGCGGCTGTAGAATGGTTCCAGCAGCTAGTAAAGCTGTTATATAAGAGATGGCGGCTATAAAACTCAAAATGGCGGCTGTAGAATGGTTCCAGCAGCTAGTAAAGCTGTTATATAAGAGATGGCGGCTATAAAACCCAAAATGGCGGCTGTAGAATGGTTCCAGCAGCTAGTAAAGCTGTTATATAAGAGATGGCGGCTATAAAACTCAAAATGGCGGCTGTAGAATGGTTCCAGCAGCTAGTAAAGCTGTTATATAAGAGATGGCGGCTATAAAACTCAAAATGGCGGCTGTAGAATGGTTCCAGCAGCTAGTAAAGCTGTTATATAAGAGATGGCGGCTATAAAACTCAAAATGGCGGCTGTAGAATGGTTCCAGCAGCTAGTAAAGCTGTTATATAAGAGGTATAAAACCCAAAATGGCGGCTGTAGAATGGTTCCAGCAGCTAGTAAAGCTGTTATATAAGAGATGGCGGCTATAAAACTCAAAATGGCGGCTGTAGAATGGTTCCAGACCAGCTAGTAAAGCTGTTATATAAGAGATGGCGGCTATAAAACCCAAAATGGCGGCTGTAGAATGGTTCCAGCAGCTAGTAAAGCTGTTATATAAGAGATGGCGGCTATAAAACTCAAAATGGCGGCTGTAGAATGGTTCCAGCAGCTGAGTAAAGCTGTTATATAAGAGATGGCGGCTATAAAACTCAAAATGGCGGCTGTAGAATGGTTCCAGCAGCTAGTAAAGCTGTTATATAAGAGATGGCGGCTATAAAACTCAAAATGGCGGTTAGAATGGTTCCCGCTGTTATATAAGAATGCGGCTTAAAACTCAAAATGGCGGCTGTAGAATGGTTCCAGCAGCTAGTAAAGCTGTTATATAAGAGATGGCGGCTATAAAACTCAAAATGGCGGCTGTAGAATGGTTCCAGCAGCTAGTAAAGCTGTTATATAAGAGATGGCGGCTATAAAACTCAAAATGGCGGCTGTAGAATGGTTCCAGCAGCTAGTAAAGCTGTTATATAAGAGATGGCGGCTATAAAACTCAAAATGGCGGCTGTAGAATGGTTCCAGCAGCTAGTAAAGCTGTTATATAAGAGATGGCGGCTATAAAACTCAAAATGGCGGCTGTAGAATGGTTCCAGCAGCTAGTAAAGCTGTTATATAAGAGATGGCGGCTATAAAACCCAAAATGGCGGCTGTAGAATGGTTCCAGCAGCTAGTAAAGCTGTTATATAAGAGATGGCGGCTATAAAACTCAAAATGGCGGCTGTAGAATGGTTCCAGCAGCTAGTAAAGCTGTTATATAAGAGATGGCGGCTATAAAACTCAAAATGGCGGCTGTAGAATGGTTCCAGCAGCTAGTAAAGCTGTTATATAAGAGATGGCGGCTATAAAACTCAAAATGGCGGCTGTAGAATGGTTCCAGCAGCTAGTAAAGCTGTTATATAAGAGATGGCGGCTATAAAACTCAAAATGGCGGCTGTAGAATGGTTCCAGCAGCTAGTAAAGCTGTTATATAAGAGATGGCGGCTATAAAACTCAAAATGGCGGCTGTAGAATGGTTCCAGCAGCTAGTAAAGCTGTTATATAAGAGATGGCGGCTATAAAACTCAAAATGGCGGCTGTAGAATGGTTCCAGCAGCTAGTAAAGCTGTTATATAAGAGATGGCGGCTATAAAACTCAAAATGGCGGCTGTAGAATGGTTCCAGCAGCTAGTAAAGCTGTTATATAAGAGATGGCGGCTATAAAACTCAAAATGGCGGCTGTAGAATGGTTCCAGCAGCTAGTAAAGCTGTTATATAAGAGATGGCGGCTATAAAACTCAAAATGGCGGCTGTAGAATGGTTCCAGCAGCTAGTAAAGCTGTTATATAAGAGATGGCGGCTATAAAACTCAAAATGGCGGCTGTAGAATGGTTCCAGCAGCTAGTAAAGCTGTTATATAAGAGATGGCGGCTATAAAACTCAAAATGGCGGCTGTAGAATGGTTCCAGCAGCTAGTAAAGCTGTTATATAAGAGATGGCGGCTATAAAACTCAAAATGGCGGCTGTAGAATGGTTCCAGCAGCTAGTAAAGCTGTTATATAAGAGATGGCGGCTATAAAACTCAAAATGGCGGCTGTAGAATGGTTCCAGCAGCTAGTAAAGCTGTTATATAAGAGATGGCGGCTATAAAACTCAAAATGGCGGCTGTAGAATGGTTCCAGCAGCTAGTAAAGCTGTTATATAAGAGATGGCGGCTATAAAACTCAAAATGGCGGCTGTAGAATGGTTCCAGCAGCTAGTAAAGCTGTTATATAAGAGATGGCGGCTATAAAACTCAAAATGGCGGCTGTAGAATGGTTCCAGCAGCTAGTAAAGCTGTTATATAAGAGATGGCGGCTATAAAACTCAAAATGGCGGCTGTAGAATGGTTCCAGCAGCTAGTAAAGCTGTTATATAAGAGATGGCGGCTATAAAACTCAAAATGGCGGCTGTAGAATGGTTCCAGCAGCTAGTAAAGCTGTTATATAAGAGATGGCGGCTATAAAACTCAAAATGGCGGCTGTAGAATGGTTCCAGCAGCTAGTAAAGCTGTTATATAAGAGATGGCGGCTATAAAACTCAAAATGGCGGCTGTAGAATGGTTCCAGCAGCTAGTAAAGCTGTTATATAAGAGATGGCGGCTATAAAACTCAAAATGGCGGCTGTAGAATGGTTCCAGCAGCTAGTAAAGCTGTTATATAAGAGATGGCGGCTATAAAACTCAAAATGGCGGCTGTAGAATGGTTCCAGCAGCTAGTAAAGGCTGTTATATAAGAGATGGCGGCTATAAAACTCAAAATGGCGGCTGTAGAATGGTTCCAGCAGCTAGTAAAGCTGTTATATAAGAGATGGCGGCTATAAAACTCAAAATGGCGGCTGTAGAATGGTTCCAGCAGCTAGTAAAGCTGTTATATAAGAGATGGCGGCTATAAAACTCAAAATGGCGGCTGTAGAATGGTTCCAGCAGCTAGTAAAGCTGTTATATAAGAGATGGCGGCTATAAAACTCAAAATGGCGGCTGTAGAATGGTTCCAGCAGCTAGTAAAGCTGTTATATAAGAGATGGCGGCTATAAAACTCAAAATGGCGGCTGTAGAATGGTTCCAGCAGCTAGTAAAGCTGTTATATAAGAGATGGCGGCTATAAAACTCAAAATGGCGGCTGTAGAATGGTTCCAGCAGCTAGTAAAGCTGTTATATAAGAGATGGCGGCTATAAAACTCAAAATGGCGGCTGTAGAATGGTTCCAGCAGCTAGTAAAGCTGTTATATAAGAGATGGCGGCTATAAAACTCAAAATGGCGGCTGTAGAATGGTTCCAGCAGCTAGTAAAGCTGTTATATAAGAGATGGCGGCTATAAAACTCAAAATGGCGGCTGTAGAATGGTTCCAGCAGCTAGTAAAGCTGTTATATAAGAGATGGCGGCTATAAAACTCAAAATGGCGGCTGTAGAATGGTTCCAGCAGCTAGTAAAGCTGTTATATAAGAGATGGCGGCTATAAAACTCAAAATGGCGGCTGTAGAATGGTTCCAGCAGCTAGTAAAGCTGTTATATAAGAGATGGCGGCTATAAAACTCAAAATGGCGGCTGTAGAATGGTTCCAGCAGCTAGTAAAGCTGTTATATAAGAGATGGCGGCTATAAAACTCAAAATGGCGGCTGTAGAATGGTTCCAGCAGCTAGTAAAGCTGTTATATAAGAGATGGCGGCTATAAAACTCAAAATGGCGGCTGTAGAATGGTTCCAGCAGCTAGTAAAGCTGTTATATAAGAGATGGCGGCTATAAAACTCAAAATGGCGGCTGTAGAATGGTTCCAGCAGCTAGTAAAGCTGTTATATAAGAGATGGCGGCTATAAAACTCAAAATGGCGGCTGTAGAATGGTTCCAGCAGCTAGTAAAGCTGTTATATAAGAGATGGCGGCTATAAAACTCAAAATGGCGGCTGTAGAATGGTTCCAGCAGCTAGTAAAGCTGTTATATAAGAGATGGCGGCTATAAAACCCAAAATGGCGGCTGTAGAATGGTTCCAGCAGCTAGTAAAGCTGTTATATAAGAGATGGCGGCTATAAAACTCAAAATGGCGGCTGTAGAATGGTTCCAGCAGCTAGTAAAGCTGTTATATAAGAGATGGCGGCTATAAAACTCAAAATGGCGGCTGTAGAATGGTTCCAGCAGCTAGTAAAGCTGTTATATAAGAGATGGCGGCTATAAAACTCAAAATGGCGGCTGTAGAATGGTTCCAGCAGCTAGTAAAGCTGTTATATAAGAGATGGCGGCTATAAAACTCAAAATGGCGGCTGTAGAATGGTTCCAGCAGCTAGTAAAGCTGTTATATAAGAGATGGCGGCTATAAAACTCAAAATGGCGGCTGTAGAATGGTTCCAGCAGCTAGTAAAGCTGTTATATAAGAGATGGCGGCTATAAAACTCAAAATGGCGGCTGTAGAATGGTTCCAGCAGCTAGTAAAGCTGTTATATAAGAGATGGCGGCTATAAAACTCAAAATGGCGGCTGTAGAATGGTTCCAGCAGCTAGTAAAGCTGTTATATAAGAGATGGCGGCTATAAAACTCAAAATGGCGGCTGTAGAATGGTTCCAGCAGCTAGTAAAGCTGTTATATAAGAGATGGCGGCTATAAAACTCAAAATGGCGGCTGTAGAATGGTTCCAGCAGCTAGTAAAGCTGTTATATAAGAGATGGCGGCTATAAAACTCAAAATGGCGGCTGTAGAATGGTTCCAGCAGCTAGTAAAGCTGTTATATAAGAGATGGCGGCTATAAAACTCAAAATGGCGGCTGTAGAATGGTTCCAGCAGCTAGTAAAGCTGTTATATAAGAGATGGCGGCTATAAAACTCAAAATGGCGGCTGTAGAATGGTTCCAGCAGCTAGTAAAGCTGTTATATAAGAGATGGCGGCTATAAAACTCAAAATGGCGGCTGTAGAATGGTTCCAGCAGCTAGTAAAGCTGTTATATAAGAGATGGCGGCTATAAAACTCAAAATGGCGGCTGTAGAATGGTTCCAGCAGCTAGTAAAGCTGTTATATAAGAGATGGCGGCTATAAAACTCAAAATGGCGGCTGTAGAATGGTTCCAGCAGCTAGTAAAGCTGTTATATAAGAGATGGCGGCTATAAAACTCAAAATGGCGGCTGTAGAATGGTTCCAGCAGCTAGTAAAGCTGTTATATAAGAGATGGCGGCTATAAAACTCAAAATGGCGGCTGTAGAATGGTTCCAGCAGCTAGTAAAGCTGTTATATAAGAGATGGCGGCTATAAAACTCAAAATGGCGGCTGTAGAATGGTTCCAGCAGCTAGTAAAGCTGTTATATAAGAGATGGCGGCTATAAAACTCAAAATGGCGGCTGTAGAATGGTTCCAGCAGCTAGTAAAGCTGTTATATAAGAGATGGCGGCTATAAAACCCAAAATGGCGGCTGTAGAATGGTTCCAGCAGCTAGTAAAGCTGTTATATAAGAGATGGCGGCTATAAAACTCAAAATGGCGGCTGTAGAATGGTTCCAGCAGCTAGTAAAGCTGTTATATAAGAGATGGCGGCTATAAAACTCAAAATGGCGGCTGTAGAATGGTTCCAGCAGCTAGTAAAGCTGTTATATAAGAGATGGCGGCTATAAAACTCAAAATGGCGGCTGTAGAATGGTTCCAGCAGCTAGTAAAGCTGTTATATAAGAGATGGCGGCTATAAAACTCAAAATGGCGGCTGTAGAATGGTTCCAGCAGCTAGTAAAGCTGTTATATAAGAGATGGCGGCTATAAAACTCAAAATGGCGGCTGTAGAATGGTTCCAGCAGCTAGTAAAGCTGTTATATAAGAGATGGCGGCTATAAAACTCAAAATGGCGGCTGTAGAATGGTTCCAGCAGCTAGTAAAGCTGTTATATAAGAGATGGCGGCTATAAAACTCAAAATGGCGGCTGTAGAATGGTTCCAGCAGCTAGTAAATAGCTTTTATATAAGAGATGGCTAAAACCAAAAGGGTAGGCTATAAAAACTCAAAAATGGCGGCTGTAGAATGGTTCCAGCAGCTAGTAGGCAGTTATATAAGAGATGGCTGGTAGGCTAAAAGATTCTAAAAATGGCGGCTGTAGAATGGTTCCAGCAGCTGGTAAGGCTGTTATATAAGAGATGGCGGTATAAAACTCAAAATGGCGGCTGTAGAATGGTTCCAGCAGCTAGTAAAGCTGTTATATAAGAGATGGCGGCTATAAAACTCAAAATGGCGGCTGTAGAATGGTTCCAGCAGCTAGTAAAGCTGTTATATAAGAGATGGCGGCTATAAAACTCAAAATGGCGGCTGTAGAATGGTTCCAGCAGCTAGTAAAGCTGTTATATAAGAGATGGCGGCTATAAAACTCAAAATGGCGGCTGTAGAATGGTTCCAGCAGCTAGTAAAGCTGTTATATAAGAGATGGCGGCTATAAAACTCAAAATGGCGGCTGTAGAATGGTTCCAGCAGCTAGTAAAGCTGTTATATAAGAGATGGCGGCTATAAAACTCAAAATGGCGGCTGTAGAATGGTTCCAGCAGCTAGTAAAGCTGTTATATAAGAGATGGCGGCTATAAAACTCAAAATGGCGGCTGTAGAATGGTTCCAGCAGCTAGTAAAGCTGTTATATAAGAGATGGCGGCTATAAAACTCAAAATGGCGGCTGTAGAATGGTTCCAGCAGCGTAGAAATGCTGTTATATAAGAGATGGCGGCTATAAAACTCAAAATGGCGGCTGTAGAATGGTTCCAGCAGCTAGTAAAGCTGTTATATAAGAGATGGCGGCTATAAAACTCAAAATGGCGGCTGTAGAATGTTCCACTATAAGCTGTTATATAAGAGTGGCGGCTATAAAACTCAAAATGGCGGCTGTAGAATGGTTCCAGCAGCTAGTAAAGCTGTTATATAAGAGATGGCGGCTATAAAACTCAAAATGGCGGCTGTAGAATGGTTCCAGCAGCTTAGTAAAGCTGTTATAAAAGAGATGGCGGCTATAAATAAAACTCAAAATGGCGGCTGTAGAATGGTTCCAGCTAGCTAGTATAGCTGTTATATAAGAGATGGCGGCTATAAAACTCAAAATGGCGGCTGTAGAATGGTTCCAGCAGCTAGTAAAGCTGTTATATAAGAGATGGCGGCTATAAAACTCAAAATGGCGGCTGTAGAATGGTTCCAGCAGCTAGTAAAGCTGTTATATAAGAGATGGCGGCTATAAAACTCAAAATGGCGGCTGTAGAATGGTTCCAGCAGCTAGTAAAGCTGTTATATAAGAGATGGCGGCTATAAAACTCAAAATGGCGGCTGTAGAATGGTTCCAGCAGCTAGTAAAGCTGTTATATAAGAGATGGCGGCTATAAAACTCAAAATGGCGGCTGTAGAATGGTTCCAGCAGCTAGTAAAGCTGTTATATAAGAGATGGCGGCTATAAAACTCAAAATGGCGGCTGTAGAATGGTTCCAGCAGCTAGTAAAGCTGTTATATAAGAGATGGCGGCTATAAAACTCAAAATGGCGGCTGTAGAATGGTTCCAGCAGCTAGTAAAGCTGTTATATAAGAGATGGCGGCTATAAAACTCAAAATGGCGGCTGTAGAATGGTTCCAGCAGCTAGTAAAGCTGTTATATAAGAGATGGCGGCTATAAAACTCAAAATGGCGGCTGTAGAATGGTTCCAGCAGCTAGTAAAGCTGTTATATAAGAGATGGCGGCTATAAAACTCAAAATGGCGGCTGTAGAATGGTTCCAGCAGCTAGTAAAGCTGTTATATAAGAGATGGCGGCTATAAAACTCAAAATGGCGGCTGTAGAATGGTTCCAGCAGCTAGTAAAGCTGTTATATAAGAGATGGCGGCTATAAAACTCAAAATGGCGGCTGTAGAATGGTTCCAGCAGCTAGTAAAGCTGTTATATAAGAGATGGCGGCTATAAAACTCAAAATGGCGGCTGTAGAATGGTTCCAGCAGCTAGTAAAGCTGTTATATAAGAGATGGCGGCTATAAAACTCAAAATGGCGGCTGTAGAATGGTTCCAGCAGCTAGTAAAGCTGTTATATAAGAGATGGCGGCTATAAAACTCAAAATGGCGGCTGTAGAATGGTTCCAGCAGCTAGTAAAGCTGTTATATAAGAGATGGCGGCTATAAAACTCAAAATGGCGGCTGTAGAATGGTTCCAGCAGCTAGTAAAGCTGTTATATAAGAGATGGCGGCTATAAAACTCAAAATGGCGGCTGTAGAATGGTTCCAGCAGCTAGTAAAGTTTTTAAGAGGATGGCGGCTATAAAACTCAAAATGGCGGCTGTAGAATGGTTCCAGCAGCTAGTAAAGCTGTTATATAAGAGATGGCGGCTATAAAACTCAAAATGGCGGCTGTAGAATGGTTCCAGCAGCTAGTAAAGCTGTTATATAAGAGATGGCGGCTATAAAACTCAAAATGGCGGCTGTAGAATGGTTCCAGCAGCTAGTAAAGCTGTTATATAAGAGATGGCGGCTATAAAACTCAAAATGGCGGCTGTAGAATGGTTCCAGCAGCTAGTAAAGCTGTTATATAAGAGATGGCGGCTTATAAAACTCAAAATGGCGGCTGTAGAATGGTTCCAGCAGCTAGTAAAGCTGTTATATAAGAGATGGCGGCTATAAAACTCAAAATGGCGGCTGTAGAATGGTTCCAGCAGCTAGTAAAGCTGTTATAATAAGAGAGGGGCATAAAACTCAAAATGGCGGCTGTAGAATGGTTCCAGCAGCTAGTAAAGCTGTTATATAAGAGATGGCGGCTATAAAACTCAAAATGGCGGCTGTAGAATGGTTCCAGCAGCTAGTAAAGCTGTTATATAAGAGATGGCGGCTATAAAACTCAAAATGGCGGCTGTAGAATGGTTCCAGCAGCTAGTAAAGCTGTTATATAAGAGATGGCGGCTATAAAACTCAAAATGGCGGCTGTAGAATGGTTCCAGCAGCTAGTAAAGCTGTTATATAAGAGATGGCGGCTATAAAACTCAAAATGGCGGCTGTAGAATGGTTCCAGCAGCTAGTAAAGCTGTTATATAAGAGATGGCGGCTATAAAACTCAAAATGGCGGCTGTAGAATGGTTCCAGCAGCTAGTAAAGCTGTTATATAAGAGATGGCGGCTATAAAACTCAAAATGGCGGCTGTAGAATGGTTCCAGCAGCTAGTAAAGCTGTTATATAAGAGATGGCGGCTATAAAACTCAAAATGGCGGCTGTAGAATGGTTCCAGCAGCTAGTAAAGCTGTTATATAAGAGATGGCGGCTATAAAACTCAAAATGGCGGCTGTAGAATGGTTCCAGCAGCTAGTAAAGCTGTTATATAAGAGATGGCGGCTATAAAACTCAAAATGGCGGCTGTAGAATGGTTCCAGCAGCTAGTAAAGCTGTTATATAAGAGATGGCGGCTATAAAACTCAAAATGGCGGCTGTAGAATGGTTCCAGCAGCTAGTAAAGCTGTTATATAAGAGATGGCGGCTATAAAACTCAAAATGGCGGCTGTAGAATGGTTCCAGCAGCTAGTAAAGCTGTTATATAAGAGATGGCGGCTATAAAACTCAAAATGGCGGCTGTAGAATGGTTCCAGCAGCTAGTATAAGCTGTTATATAAGAGATGGCGGCTATAAAACTCAAAATGGCGGCTGTAGAATGGTTCCAGCAGCTAGTAAAGCTGTTATATAAGAGATGGCGGCTATAAAACTCAAAATGGCGGCTGTAGAATGGTTCCAGCAGCTAGTAAAGCTGTTATATAAGAGATGGCGGCTATAAAACTCCAAAATGGCGGCTGTAGAATGGTTCCAGCAGCTAGTAAAGCTGTTATATAAGAGATGGCGGCTATAAAACTCAAAATGGCGGCTGTAGAATGGTTCCAGCAGCTAGTAAAGCTGTTATATAAGAGATGGCGGCTATAAAACTCAAAATGGCGGCTGTAGAATGGTTCCAGCAGCTAGTAAAGCTGTTATATAAGAGATGGCGGCTATAAAACTCAAAATGGCGGCTGTAGAATGGTTCCAGCAGCTAGTAAAGCTGTTATATAAGAGATGGCGGCTATAAAACTCAAAATGGCGGCTGTAGAATGGTTCCAGCAGCTAGTAAAGCTGTTATATAAGAGATGGCGGCTATAAAACTCAAAATGGCGGCTGTAGAATGGTTCCAGCAGCTAGTAAAGCTGTTATATAAGAGATGGCGGCTATAAAACTCAAAATGGCGGCTGTAGAATGGTTCCAGCAGCTAGTAAAGCTGTTATATAAGAGATGGCGGCTATAAAACTCAAAATGGCGGCTGTAGAATGGTTCCAGCAGCTAGTAAAGCTGTTATATAAGAGATGGCGGCTATAAAACTCAAAATGGCGGCTGTAGAATGGTTCCAGCAGCTAGTAAAGCTGTTATATAAGAGATGGCGGCTATAAAACTCAAAATGGCGGCTGTAGAATGGTTCCAGCAGCTAGTAAAGCTGTTATATAAGAGATGGCGGCTATAAAACTCAAAATGGCGGCTGTAGAATGGTTCCAGCAGCTAGTAAAGCTGTTATATAAGAGATGGCGGCTATAAAACTCAAAATGGCGGCTGTAGAATGGTTCCAGCAGCTAGTAAAGCTGTTATATAAGAGATGGCGGCTATAAAACTCAAAATGGCGGCTGTAGAATGGTTCCAGCAGCTAGTAAAGCTGTTATATAAGAGATGGCGGCTATAAAACTCAAAATGGCGGCTGTAGAATGGTTCCAGCAGCTAGTAAAGCTGTTATATAAGAGATGGCGGCTATAAAACTCAAAATGGCGGCTGTAGAATGGTTCCAGCAGCTAGTATAAGCTGTTATATAAGAGATGGCGGCTATAAAACTCAAAATGGCGGCTGTAGAATGGTTCCAGCAGCTAGTAAAGCTGTTATATAAGAGATGGCGGCTATAAAACTCAAAATGGCGGCTGTAGAATGGTTCCAGCAGCTAGTAAAGCTGTTATATAAGAGATGGCGGCTATAAAACTCAAAATGGCGGCTGTAGAATGGTTCCAGCAGCTAGTAAAGCTGTTATATAAGAGATGGCGGCTATAAAACTCAAAATGGCGGCTGTAGAATGGTTCCAGCAGCTAGTAAAGCTGTTATATAAGAGATGGCGGCTATAAAACTCAAAATGGCGGCTGTAGAATGGTTCCAGCAGCTAGTAAAGCTGTTATATAAGAGATGGCGGCTATAAAACTCAAAATGGCGGCTGTAGAATGGTTCCAGCAGCTAGTAAAGCTGTTATATAAGAGATGGCGGCTATAAAACTCAAAATGGCGGCTGTAGAATGGTTCCAGCAGCTAGTAAAGCTGTTATATAAGAGATGGCGGCTATAAAACTCAAAATGGCGGCTGTAGAATGGTTCCAGCAGCTAGTAAAGCTGTTATATAAGAGATGGCGGCTATAAAACTCAAAATGGCGGCTGTAGAATGGTTCCAGCAGCTAGTAAAGCTGTTATATAAGAGATGGCGGCTATAAAACTCAAAATGGCGGCTGTAGAATGGTTCCAGCAGCTAGTAAAGCTGTTATATAAGAGATGGCGGCTATAAAACTCAAAATGGCGGCTGTAGAATGGTTCCAGCAGCTAGTAAAGCTGTTATATAAGAGATGGCGGCTATAAAACTCAAAATGGCGGCTGTAGAATGGTTCCAGCAGCTAGTAAAGCTGTTATATAAGAGATGGCGGCTATAAAACTCAAAATGGCGGCTGTAGAATGGTTCCAGCAGCTAGTAAAGCTGTTATATAAGAGATGGCGGCTATAAAACTCAAAATGGCGGCTGTAGAATGGTTCCAGCAGCTAGTAAAGCTGTTATATAAGAGATGGCGGCTATAAAACTCCAAAATGGCGGCTGTAGAATGGTTCCAGCAGCTAGTAAAGCTGTTATATAAGAGATGGCGGCTATAAAACCAAAATGGCGGCTGTAGAATGGTTCCAGCAGCTAGTAAAGCTGTTATATAAGAGATGGCGGCTATAAAACTCAAAATGGCGGCTGTAGAATGGTTCCAGCAGCTAGTATAGCTGTTATATAAGAGATGGCGGCTATAAAACTCAAAATGGCGGCTGTAGAATGGTTCCAGCAGCTAGTAAAGCTGTTATATAAGAGATGGCGGCTATAAAACTCAAAATGGCGGCTGTAGAATGGTTCCAGCAGCTAGTATAGCTGTTATATAAGAGATGGCGGCTATAAAACTCAAAATGGCGGCTGTAGAATGGTTCCAGCAGCTAGTAAAGCTGTTATATAAGAGATGGCGGCTATAAAACTCAAAATGGCGGCTGTAGAATGGTTCCAGCAGCTAGTAAAGCTGTTATATAAGAGATGGCGGCTATAAAACTCAAAATGGCGGCTGTAGAATGGTTCCAGCAGCTAGTAAAGCTGTTATATAAGAGATGGCGGCTATAAAACTCAAAATGGCGGCTGTAGAATGGTTCCAGCAGCTAGTAAAGCTGTTATATAAGAGATGGCGGCTATAAAACTCAAAATGGCGGCTGTAGAATGGTTCCAGCAGCTAGTAAAGCTGTTATATAAGAGATGGCGGCTATAAAACTCAAAATGGCGGCTGTAGAATGGTTCCAGCAGCTAGTATAGCTGTTATATAAGAGATGGCGGCTATAAAACTCAAAATGGCGGCTGTAGAATGGTTCCAGCAGCTAGTAAAGCTGTTATATAAGAGATGGCGGCTATAAAACTCAAAATGGCGGCTGTAGAATGGTTCCAGCAGCTAGTATAGCTGTTATATAAGAGATGGCGGCTATAAAACTCAAAATGGCGGCTGTAGAATGGTTCCAGCAGCTAGTAAAGCTGTTATATAAGAGATGGCGGCTATAAAACTCAAAATGGCGGCTGTAGAATGGTTCCAGCAGCTAGTATAGCTGTTATATAAGAGATGGCGGCTATAAAAACTCAAAATGGCGGCTGTAGAATGGTTCCAGCAGCTAGTATAGCTGTTATATAAGAGATGGCGGCTATAAAACTCAAAATGGCGGCTGTAGAATGGTTCCAGCAGCTTGTAAGGCTGTTATATAAGAGATGGCGGCTATAAAAACTCAAAATGGCGGCTGTAGAATGGTTCCAGCAGCTAGTATAGCTGTTATATAAGAGATGGTGGCTTAGAAAACTCAGGAATGGCTGGCTGTGAGAATGGCTCCAGCAGCTGGTAAAAGCTATTATATAAGAGATGGCGGCTATAAGGCTCAAGGAAATGGCGGCTATAGAATTGTTCCAGCAGCTAGTATAGCTGTTGCCTAAGAGATGGCGGGTATAAAAACCCGAGGTAATGGCGTGTTGTAGAATGGTTCCAGCAGCTAGTATAGCTGTTATATAAGAGATGCCGGGTGTTAAAACCCAAAGTAGCGGCTGTAGAATGGTTCCAGCAGCTGGTAAAGGTGTTATATAAGAGATGCCGGCTATAAAACTCGAATGGTGGCTGTAGAATGGTTCCAGCATTTAGTAGAGCTGTCATATAAGAGATGGCGGCTATAAAACTCAAAATGGCTGCTGTAGAATGGTTCCAGCAGCTAGTAAAGTTAAGATATATAAAAAGATGATTGGCGTGGCTATAAAACTCAAAATGGCGTGTTGTAGAATGGTTCCAGCAGCTAGTAAAGGCTGTCATAAGAGATGGCGGCTATAAAACCCCAAAAGTGACGGCCAAAGAACGGTTTCAGCAGCCAGTATAGCTGTTATAGAATAGATGGCGGGTATAAAACTCCAAATGGCGGCTTTAGAATGGTTCCAGCAGCTAGTCAAGCTGTTATATAATGAGATGGCGGCTATAAAACTCCAAAATAGCGGCTGTAGAATAGTTCCACCAGCTAGTAAAGCTGTTATATAAGAGAGATGTCGGCTATAAAACTCAAAACGGCGGCTGTAGAATGGTTCCAGCAGCGTAGTACAGCTGTTATATAAGAGATGGCGGGTATAAAACTCCAAACGGCGGCTGTAGAATGGTTTCAGCAGCTTGTTAAAGCTGTTATATAAGAGATGGCGGCTATAAAACTCAAAATGGCGGCTGTAGAATGGTTCCAGCAGCTGGTATAGCTGTTATATAAGAGATGGCGGCTATAAAATCTCAAAGTGGCGGGCTATAGAATAGTTCCAGTAGCTAGTAAAAAGCTGTTATCTATAAGAGATGGCGGGTATAAAAACTCCAAAATGGCGGCTGTAGAATTGTTCCAGTAGCTGGTAAAGCTGTTATATAAGAGATGGCGGCTATAAAACTCAAAGTTGCGGCTGTAGAATGGTTCCAGAAGCTAGTATAGCTGTTATATAAGAGATGGCGGCTATAAAACTCAAAATGGCGGCTGTAGAATGGTTCCAGCAGCTAGTATAGCTGTTATATAAGAGATGGCGGCTATAAAACCCAAAATGGCGGCTGTAGAATGGTTCCAGCAGCTAGTAAAGTTGATATATAAGAGATGGCGGCTATAAAAACTCAAAAATGGCGGCTGTAGAATAGCTCTAGCCGTTTGTACGACTGCTATATCAGGGATTTGGCGGCTATAAAAACCTCAAAAATGGCGACTGTAGAATGGTTCCAGCAGCTTGTATAGCTGTTATATAACGGATGGCTGGCTATAAAATTCAAAAATGGCGGCTGTAGAATGGTTCCAGCAGCTAGTATAGCTGTTCTAGCGTAAGAGATGGTGGCTATAACATTCCTCAAAAATAGCGGCTGCAGAATGGTTCCAGCAGCTAGTATACTTGTTATATAAAAAGATGGCGGCTATAAAACCTTAAATGGCGGCTTTAGAATGGTTCCAGCAGCTGGTATAGCTTTTATATAAGAGATGGCGGCTATAAAACCCAAAATGGCTTTCTCAAAGCCTGTAGAATGGCTCCAGCTGCTTGTATAGCTAATTAGGTAAGGGATGGTGGCTATAAAATTCAAAATGGCGGCTGTAGAATGGTTCCAGCAAATAGTATAGCTGTTCTATAAAAAATGGTGGCTATAACACTCAAAAATAGCGGCTGCAGAATGGTTCCAGCAGCTAGTATAAGCTGTTAAGTATAAAAGATGAAGGCTATAAGACTACTAAATGGCGGCTGTAGAATGGTTCCAGCAGTTGGTATAGCTTTTATATAAGAGATGGCGGCTATAAAAACTGGAAATGGCGGTTGTAGAATGGTTCCAGTTGATAGTATGCTAGCTGAGCAGTATAAGAGATGGCGGCTGGCAGAAAACCTCAAAAATGGCGGCTGTAGAATGGTTCCATCAGCTAGTATAGTTGTTGTATAACAGATGGCGGCTGTAAAACTCGAAAAAAAAAAAAAAAAAATGGTTCCAGCAGCTGGTATGAGCCGTTATATAAAAGATGGCGGCTATAAAACTCAAAAATGGCGGCTGTAGAATGGTTCCAGTAGATAGTATAGCATTTACAGATGGTAGAGATGGCGGCTATTAAACTAAAAATTACGACTGTAGAATTTGTTCCAGCAGCTGGTATAGCTGAAGTTATATGAGAGATGGCGGCTATAAAACTCAAAATGGCGGCTGTAGAATGGTTCCATCAGCTGGGGTATAAGCTGTTCTATAAAAAATGGTGCCATAACACTCAAAACAGGGCGGCCGCAGAATGTTCAAACAGCTAGTATAGCTGTTATATAAGAGATGGCGGCTATCAAACTCCCCAGCGGCGGCTTTAGAATGGTTCCAGCAGCTGGTATAGCTTTTATATAAGAGATGGCGGCTATAAAACTCAAAAATGGCGGTTGTAGAATGGTTCCAGCAGATAGTATAGCTGTTATATAAGGGATGGTGGCTATAAAACCTCGAAAAAAAAAAAAAAAAATGGTTCAATCAGCTGGTATAGCCGTTATATAAAAGATGGCGGCTAGTAAAAACTCAAAATGGCAGCTGTAGAATGGTTTCCAGCTGCTTGTATGACTGTTACCTCAGGGATGGCGGCTATAAAAAATCATAAAATGGCGGCTGTAGAATGGTTACATCAGCTAGTATAGCTGTTATGTAAAAGATGGCGTCTATAAAACTCCGAAAATGGCGGCTGCAGAATTGACCCAGAAGCTAGTATAGCTTAAGTTTGTAAAAAAGATGCAGGCTATAACACCTCGAAAATAGCGGCTGCAGAATGGTTCCGAGTAGCTAGTATAGCTGTTATATAAGAGATGGCGGCTATAAAACTCAAAATGGCGGCTGTAGAATGTTTCCATCAGCTAGTATGAAGAAGTTATATAAGAGATGGCGGCTGTAAAAACTCGAAAAAAAAAAAAAAAAAATGGTTCCAGCAGCTTGGTATAGCTGTTATATTGGAGATGGCGGCTATAAAACTCAAAAATGGCGGCTGTAGAATGGTTTACATCAGCTAAAATAGCTGTTATGTAAAAGATGAAGTTCATATAAACTCAAAAATGGCGGATGAGAATGGTTACATCAGTTAGTATAGCTGTTATATAAAGAGATGGCGGCTATAAAAACCCAAAATGGCGGCTGTAGAATTGTTCCAGAAGCTAGTATAGCTGTTATATAAAAAGATGGCGGCTATATGAACTCAAAATTGACGGCTGTAGAATGGTTCCAGCCGCTTGTATGACTGTTATATCAGGAGATGGCGGCTACAAAACTCGAAAATGACGGCTGTAGAATCGTTCCAGCTGCTTGTATAGCTGTTCTATAAGGGACGGCGGCTATAAAACTCAAAAATGGCGGCTGTAGAATTTGTTCCAGCTGCTTGTAAGAGCTGTTCTATCAGGGATGGCGGCTCTAACACTCAAAAATAGCGGCTGCAGAATGGTTCCAGCAGCTAGTATATCAGTTATATAAGAGATGGCGGCTATAAAACTCAAAAATGGCGGCTGTAGAATGTTTCCATCAGCTAGTATAGTTGTTGTATAAGAGATGGCGGCTGTAAAACTCCACCCTTTTTCCTCGAAAATGGTTCCAGCAGCTGGTATAGCCGTTATATAAAAAGATGGCGGCTATAAAACTCAAAAATGGCGGCTGTAGAATGGTTTCAGCTGCTTGTATGACTGTTGTATCAGGGATGGCGGCTATAAAACTCAAAATGGCGGCTGTAGAATGGTTACATCAGCTAGTATAGCTGTTATGTAAAAGATGGCGTCTATAAAACTCAAAAATGGCGGCTGTAGAATTTTTCCCAGAAGGTAGCGTAGCTGTTATGTAAAAGATGGCGGCTATTGAATTCAAAAATTACGACTGTAGAATGGTTCCAGCAGCTGGTATAGGCTGTTATATGAGAGATGGCGGCTATAAAACTCAAAAATGGCGGCTGTAGAATAGTTCCAGCTGCTTGTATAGATGTTAAGTATAAGGGATGGTGGCTATAAAATTCAAAAATGGCGGCTGTAGAATGGTTCCAGCAGCTAGTATAGCTGTCTCATCTAAAAAATGGTGGCTATAACACTCAAAATAGCGGCTGCAGAATGGTTCCAGCAGCTAGTATAGCTGTTATATAAGAGATGCAGGCCAAGTAAACCTAGAAAGGGCGGCTTTAGAATGGTTCCAGCAGCTGGTATAGCTTTTATATAAGAGATGGCGGCTATAAAACTCAAAATGGCGGTTGTAGAATGGTTCCAGCAGATAGTATAGCTGTTATATAAGGGATGGTGGCTATAAAACTCAAAAAAAAAAAAAAAAAATGGTTCCAGCAGCTGGTATAGCCGTTATATAAAAGATGGCGGCTATAAAACTCAAAAATGGCGGCTGTAGAATGGTTTCAGCTGCTTGTATGACTGTTGTATCAGGGATGGCGGCTATAAAACTCAAAAATGGCGGCTATAAAACTCAAAAATGGCGGCTGTAGAATGGTTACATCAGCTAGTATAGCTGTTATGTAAAAGATGGCGTCTATAAAACTCAAAAATGGCGGCCGTAGAACTGTTCCAGAAGCTTAGTATAGCTGTTATGTAAAAGATGGCGGCTATTACACTCAAAAATGACGACTGTAGAATGGTTCCAGCAGCTAGTATAGCTGTTATATAAGAGATGGCGGCTATAAAAACTCAAATTGGCGGTTGTAGAATGGTTCCAGCTGCTTGTATAGCTGTTATATAAGGGATGGCGGCTATAAAACTCCAAAATGGCGGCTGTAGAATGGTTCCAGCAGCTGGTATAGCTGTTTTATAAGAAATGGCGGCTACAAAACTCAAAAATAGCGGCTGTAGAATGGTTTCCAGCAGCTTGTATAGCTGTTATATAAGAGATGGCGGCTATAAAACTCAAAATGTTGGCTGTAGAATGGTTCCAGCAGCTAGTATAGCTGTTATATAAGAGATGGCGGCTATAAAACTCAAAATGGCGGCTGTAGAATGGTTCCAGCAGCTGGTATAGCTGTTATACAAGAGATGGCGGCTGTAAAAACTCAAAATGGCGACTGTAGAACGGTTCCAGCTGCTTGTATAGCTGTTATATCAGGAGATGGCGGCTATAAAACTCAAAATGGCGGCTGTAGAATGGTTCCAGCAGCTAGTATAGCTGTTATATAAGAGATGGCGGCTATAAAACTCAAAATGGCGGCTGTAGAATGGTTCCAGTAGCTTGTATAGCTGTCATATCAGCGATGGCGGCTATAAAACCCAAAATGGCGGCTTTAGAATGGTTCCAGCAGCTGGTATAGCAGTTATATAAGAGATGGCGGCTATAAAACTCGAAAATGGCGGCTGTAGAATGGTTCCAGCAGCTTGTATAGCTGTTATATAAGGGATGGCGGCTATAAAACTCAAAAAGGGCGGCTGTAGAATGGTTCCAGCAGCTAGTATAGCTGTTATATAAGAGATGGCGGCTATAAAACTCTAAAATAGCGGCTGTAGAATGGTTCCAGCAGCTAGTATAGCTGTTATATAAGAGATGGCGGCTATAAAACTCAAAATGGCGGCTGTAGAATGGTTCCAGCAGCTGGTATAGCTGTTATATAAGAGATGGCGGCTATAAAACTCAAAATGGCGGCTGTAGAATGGTTTTAGCTGCTTGTATAGCTGTTATATAAGAGATGGCGGCTATAAAACTCAAAATGGCGGCTGTAGAATGGTTCCAGTAGCTAGTACAGCTGTTATATAAGAGATGGCGGCTAATAAACTCAAAAATAGCGGCTGTAGAATGGTTCCAGCTAGTATATTGTTATATAAGAGATGGCGGCTAT
>JAECWI010000296.1:0-119556 GCA_018150345.1 Drosophila equinoxialis
AAAAGGGTATATTAATTTTGGTCAGAAGTGTGCAACGCATAGAACGAAGCATCTCAGACTAAATAAAGTATATATATTCTTGATCAGCACGACGAGACGAGTTCAAATAGCCATGTCCGTCCGTCCGTCCGTCCGTCCGTCCGTCCGTCCGTCCGTCTGGATTAACGCGAACTCCTCCGAGACCGTAAGAGCTACAGAGCTGAAATTTTGCACGTAGGCTTGTATATACTGCAGGCATTGTATATCTCGGATTCAGCCGGATCGGACCACTATATCATATAGCTCCCATACAAACGGCAAAGTCACGAACAGTGACTTTCTCAATAACTTCATTAATTTTATAGCTATTGTCATAAAAGTTGGTATTTGTCAGTTTTATGTTCTTATTAATGATTGTGCCAAATTTGATCAAGATCGGCTGACTATATCATATAGCTCCCATACAAACGGCAAAGTCACGAACAGTGACTTTCTCAATAACTTCATTAATTTTATAGCTATTGTCATAAAAGTTGGTATTTGTCAGTTTTATGTTCTTATTAATGATTGTGCCAAATTTGATCAAGATCGGGTGACTATATCATATAGCTCCCATACAAACGGCAAAGTCACGAACAGTGACTTTCTCAATAACTTCATTAATTTTATAGCTATTGTCATAGAAGTTGGTATTTGTCAGTTTTATGTTCTTATTAATGATTGTGCCAAATTTGATCAAGATCGGGTGACTATATCATATAGCTCCCATAGAAACGATAGGTGGAAAACAGTGACTTTCATCAAAAAAGTTTGTTATATCCTATGCTAAGATTGAAGGCCGTTCATTCGCAAACATTAGTCTTTTTGGATAAAACGTTTTTACACTTTGATGGCTGTGGGTAAGGAAAGAATTACCAAAACAGTTGCAGGGTATACAAACTTCGACGCGGTCGAAGTTAACCCCGGCCCTCTGGTTCTTACTTATAATGATACAGATTCTTTTAGTCGGCTACAAGCTGATCTTCAAAACTTTCAATCCTGGTGCCAGTTTAATCTACTAAATCTTAACACTACCAAATATAAGGTAATGCTTTTTTTCGTAACTCTCCTCAACTGGTCATTTATTTTCTAAACAATAGTCCTTTAGAACGTTTAACTAATATGAATGATTTGGGCGTACTTATGGACCATACGTTAAATTTTAACACCCAAATTTCTACCACGGTCGCAAAGGCCATGAATGTCCTGGGTTTCATTAAAAGATGGTCAAAAGAATTTGATGACCCCTATACAACTAAAGTTCTTTTTACTTCGCTTGTCCGTCCTATTTTAGAGTATGGATCTTGCATTTGGTCACCTCAATATGATTTGCACCAGATTAGACTTGAATCCGTTCAAAAGCAGTTCTTGCTATTTGCTCTTCGTTGTGCTTAAGGTGGGATCGCAATTTTTTTGCAGCGGTGTTTACTGCCGGCAGCGCTGCTTGCTGTGTACTACGTCATCATTTGAACCGATTTTTATTGACTGTAACTTGTGTTCTGTTTGTCCGATCAGATTCAAATTTTGGGATCTGTCAATTTATATCAAATACTATCATATTGGTAATTTTTGCAAAAATGTTTGTTCTAGAGCTATATGATATAGTGGTAAAATCCTTACGATTTTCATACTTTATCTCACCCGGGTAAGAAAAATCCCACAAAAAAAAAAATTCATCCCAATAGCTCTTAAGATGGCTGAGTAAAACGCGTACGCACAGACAGACGGACAGACGGACATGGCTATATCGACTCAGCTTCTCATGCTTATCAAGAATATATATACCTTATGGGGTCGGCAACGTCTCCTTCTGTGCGTTACAAACATCTGACCAATTTTATAATACCCTCTTCAAGGGTATAATAAAAATTCTAAAGGTTAAAAATCTGTGTATAAGAATATACTGACCAGTTCTGACACAAGGGTTAATGTGCAGAGTAAGACTTCACAACTAAAGAAAAGAAATTACAAAAATACACAAGAACAAAAACACGTATCACAGAGTTGCGGGTAGGCAAAAGACGAGAGCGCAAATCAAACAACAATAGGAAAGAGCGGGAGAGCGCTTCAAATTGAACACACGCAATAACAAATTGTACGCAAGAGCGCGAGAGTTAGCTAAAACGGTAACGGCACAAAAGCAAAAAGAGATAAACAAAACAACAACACCGCTAACGCAAGTACTGCTGTAAGTTTTGATTTTATTTAAATTTAAACAAATACACAAAAGCGACAGCAAGAATTCGCGAAATGAAAATAAAATTCGGATGCTGGAAATATTAGCCGATAATGAATTTATGTACAAGTTATAGAAAAGAAGTTAATCGCGAGAAAAAAATAAAAGTTGATAAGCGCAAAAAAAACACGTCCGTTCTCTGAAACGAGTGAAAGTTTTTTTCATCAAATCAAACCGAGCACATGCATACACACACACAGACGCAGCGCTACAAGAACTGTCTGTGTATGCGTGTTGTGCTTCGCCTAGGGAATGATGCAAGAAGATGAATTCAGTGAATGATGTGTATTGATGAATTCAGTTGCAGGGAAAGAAATTTCAAAATGTAAAAAAATTATTGCCAAGGACTGCAAGGGTATAAAAATTTCGGCATTGCCGAAGTTAGCTTTTTTGATATTTATATATGTAATGGGTTTATTGATATACACACATATAGAAAGTTTTAATGGATAGGATAGAATAGGATTCACAAATTAGGCTTAATTAAATACAACGTTTCAATGTTCAACTTAAAAAACGACTTGACTTTTTCAACTTAATTATTCCGACGACTTTCGACTTCTTTCGCTGGCAACTTTACGACGACGACGCTACTTCTCGACTCTCGCCAACCTTCTGCCTCTTCTCTCAATCGCCAGGGCTACGAAAAACGACCAGCAACCCAGCACACATCTTACATTCGGCCATCCTGAACTTAGTCATCCGACCCCGATGACAACTCGTCCGAATCCTGGTTGTTCCGCCAATACTTCATATTGTCTGAGGTAGTAGCTGTGAGCATTGGCCCCTCGATATCTGCTGCGGCTTTCTTAACATCGTATCTTCCGCATCGTTTAGCTGCTATAACCTCGTACGGTCCAAGATATTCACTCGCAAGCTTGCGACCCGCAACGAATTGTGTACGCCGAATCGCTACCAAATCTCCAACTTTATATACGTTATCCAACTTGCGTTTTGAATCATATTGTTTCTTGTATGCTTCCTGGGCTTTAGTAATTTCCCGTTTGGCAGCAGCTCTCATCGACTGTCTCTCTTCATCGAATTTATCGCATACTTCCTCCTGTAACAACTCAAGAATCCGATTCTCTGGCCCATTGTTCATTTGAACACCCAGCATTAGTTCAATTGGTGATCTTTTTGTTGATACATTGACATGAGAATTAATAGCTCTTTGCACATTTGGCACATACTTAAACCATTTAGCCGGTTCATCCGCAGACAGCTTGGAAATAATCGTAATGATAGATCTGTTTACACGTTCAATCTGACCGTTGCCTCTTGGAACGCCCGTTGTTGTCCAAACGTGGTGAATTCCGTTTGACTTAATATATTCCTCGAAATCTTTAGCTATAAATGCAGATCCTCTGTCACTGATAATTCGAACAGCGTTACCAAATATAGCAGACCACTCTTTTAACTTTCGTAGTACTTCCTCGCAACTTGTTGTTTTTGTTGGATATAACCAAACAAATTTCGTGAAGGCGTCGACCATAGCAAATATATACTTATATTGCTTTGATGTTGCGTCTAAAGTCCCAAGATGATCCACATGTATCGTTTCTAAAGGTCTTTCGCCTTTGTCTATCACCTGCATCAATCCTTCCTTTTTGCCAAACTTTTTGTTATAAATTATGCATTTGACGCAGTTATTTATAATTCGGGCAACTTTTGACTCTAAATGCGGCATCCAATAAGACTGCTGAACTGCATGCATTGTCTTTTGCATCGCATAGTGCCCAACATTGTGGGCTTCAACAATGATCTCTTTTTCCATTTGTTTCGGGACAACCAAAAGTTCATTACCGCCAACCGTTTTGTATAAAAGACCGCCTTTTAATTTAAAATCTTCATAGGGTTGATTTTGCAACAATTCAATCAGAGCCTTTGACATTGTATCCTCTTGCTGTGATTTTTTAAATCGTGCCGACGTTTCCGATCGTATCATCATAATTCCTTGTGGATAGCGACTGAGACAATCCACATGTTTAAGTCTCTCTCCAGCTCTATGCTCCACATCGAAGTTAAAATCCTGCAAATAGACAATCCATCGCGCCACGTCTCTAGGAACATCCTTCTTGTTTATTGTCTGCTTAAATGCTGCGCAATCAGTAACAACTTTAAACTTGATGCCCAAAACGTATTGTCTAAACTTCTGGCAGGCAAGGTATACTGCTTTCGCTTCCAAAATGTAGCTATGCTGTCGAGCCTCAGTTTCCGAAGCCTTTTTGCTCCAAAACCACACTGGATGCAACTGGCCATCCTTCCATTGCAACAATGCTGCTCCAAATCCCATCTTTGACGCGTCTGTGTGAATTTCCGTGTTGGCATTGCGATCATACAGTTTCAGTACTGGTTCGACAGTGAGAGCTCTTTTTAATTCTTCAAAAGCCTTGAGTGCAACCGCATCCATCCTAAAAGCAACGTCTTTACGCAAAAGATCCGTCAATGGTCGGGCAATAATTGAATACCCACTTAATAAACTTGCGAAAAAATCCAGTTAAGCCTAGAAATGCTTGAATTGCCTTTATATTTTCTGGTACTTTAAACTTGCTGACAGCTTTGGTCTTCTCTTTTCCTGGCTTAATTTGTCCATCGTAGATCGTATGGCCCAAAAAATCAACAGTGTTTTTTAGAAAGTGACACTTTTTCCATTTAATTTTAAGTCCAAACGCTGCTGCTGTGTCAAAAACTTTCTTCATCTTATTGAGACATTCTTCTGCTGTCGTTGCATGGATTATAATATCATCCATATACAGATCCAGCACGTCAGCATTTAACAACGGTTGAAAAACATTTGTCACATATCGGATAAATACTGCAGGTGAATTACAGAATCCAAACGGAGCTTTGTTGAATTCGAATAATCCCTCCTTGGTCACAAATGCTGTGTATTTTTTACTTGCTTCTTCAATCGGCACGTAAAAAATCCGTTCTCTAAGTCCATGACTGTAAAAAACTTTGCGGCCTGCAGCTTCTCTAGGACATCGTCAATTATCGGAACCGGAAACGCATCCTTCAACACCATACTGTTTAGCTTTCGAAAATCTACGCAGATTCTATAGCAGCCATCTTTCTTTTTGACCACCACGACTCGACTGGCAAAATTGGATGACGATCGGCGAACGATTCCAGCCTTGAGCCATTCGTCGACTTGTTGCTTCACTGCTGCAGCTTCAATGGCCGGCAGACGACTTGGTGCTTGGCGAAACGGCATGATAACACCATCTGGGACAATCTGTAGACTAACGGCATCAGTTAATTCTGCTACTGGCCCTGCAGCATTCTGGGTTCTCTCTTCAACGTTTGGTTTTTCAACGGCCTTGTAGTCGTTGATCATTGCTCGCACATCATTTTCGAAATCTGAGGGTACATCTATATCAGAATCGGTTTCTATTACATTAAAAATACTTAACTGATTATCCTCAGAAGTCTTATCCCCAGCAGGGGGATAAAACTTATATCCTGCTTCTGACGACGTAACGAAGAACTTTTCCATAAAGTCATAGCCGAGTACAACATCATACGGCACATCTTCGTTTGCGACCACAACGAATTTTTGGACTGTCTGGACGTCGTCCACCTTGACTTCAGCTTGAAAAGTACCAAGCGGATGAGTAATTTTTCCGCCTAGACCAACCAAATTCCTGACAGCTTTCTGCAGACTTCCAACTCCAATCTTCTGTACAGCGCTTCTGGATACCAAAGACACATCCGCTCCTGTGTCAACCAAAGCGTTAATGTTGCAACCTTTTATATCCACTTCCTTTATGCGTTTTGGATTTTGTACTACACCAATGTTTGCAGTCTCCATGCGCTTCGAATTATACACCGCACCAATATTCGCAATCTTTGGACAGTTCTTTGAGATATGACCCTCACCATTGCAGCGAAAACATTTTGTTGTCACATTGCATTCCTTTCTAAGATGCTCGCTTGATCCGCAGTTAAAGCAACGGGGCTTTTTCTCGTAGTTTCTCTGGCTAACTTTCTTCAAACCTTGTGGCACATCGATCTTTGCCATTTCCATTGCGTGCTGATAGATTTCATATTTTTCTCGTAGCTCTCTGAATGACTGGGCGCAATATAAGTTGATCTTTAAGTCGTTCTTCATGATCAAACCGTCTACTATATAGCGCAACACCGATTTCATATCTATATTGCCCTCTGCTGCGATTGACTTCATATGAAACATGTACTCTAGAAATGTTTCCTCTTTCTATCTTACGTTTTGCATCTTACGTTCACGTAGCCTTTTGAAGTATGTTTGCGATACATACGTCGTCCATGCCAAATTCGTTTTCCAATTGGACACGAAGATCATCATAACTGCGTACTGGAGTTGCATCTAAAAATAACTTTGCAACTTTAGTCATTTTAGATCGTGCCTGAACATATTTTTTGCTTCATAGTTAGTCCATAGGCCTCAGCATTCAGTTCAAAATTATTGAACCACATCTCCACAGGCATACTTTGTCCATCATAGTCGGGTACCACTTTAGCGAAATCATCTGCTTGAATGCCTGAGTCACCTTGTTTCACTTCGTCAGCTTCGATTTTCAGCGTCAGCAACTGTATCAAATTTTTCAACATCGTGTTGTTCTCTTCTTCCATCTTGTTCTCTTTCGTGTTTTCTTCTCTTTTTTCGACCAAATCCAGCAACAACGCTTCGCGTACTTCTCTGGCTCTTGTTATGCATCCAACTTCTTGCTTCTCTTCTTGTATTTGAATTTCGTCAGATTTTTCCAAGGTCTCGTTTAGTCGCGACATTTCGGCGCCCGCGCGTTTTTTCTCAGCGTTCTTTGCCGGCGAACGCTTCGTTTTCGACATTACCGCTTTTTTCAACAACAACAACCCTTTTGATTTCACAACTGTTCTCGGGAATTTCACAATAGCAACTTACAACTTTAAATGATTTTTACCAACTTTTAAAAACCATTTCACAACTTAAGCACTGATTGTTTCTATGTTAACCGATAGAACGAGCCTCCAACGTATCGTGTGTATAGGTTAGAACGAGTTTGATAGGACGAGCCCCCAAATGTAATGGGTTTATTGATATAAACACATATAGAAAGTTTTAATGGATAGGATAGAATAGGATTCACAAATTAGGCTTAATTAAATACAACGTTTCAATGTTCAACTTAAAAAAACGACTTGACTTTTTCAACTTAATTATTCCGACGACTTTCGACTTCTTTCGCTGGCAACTTTACGACGACGACGCTACTTCTCGACTCTCGCCAACCTTCTGCCTCTTCTCTCAATCGCCAGGGCTACGAAAAACGACCAGCAACCCAGCACACATCTTACATATATAACAATTATATAAGCTGCTGGAACCATTCTACAGCCGCCATTTTGATTTATTTATATAACGGCGGCTGTAGAATGGGTTCACCAGCTTGAATCGCTGTATAGCTGTTATAAAAACAATAGCAGATATAAAACTCAAAATGGCGGCTGTAGAATGGGTTCACAAGCTTGAATAGCTAGGAACTATTCTACAGCTGCCATTTTGATTATTATAGACGTCATTTCTTATATAACAGCTGTCTAAGCTGCTGGAACCATTCTACAGCCGCCATTTTGAGTTCTTATAGCCGCCATTTTCTTATATAACAGCTAAACTAGCTGCTGGAACCATTCTTTAGCCGCCATTTGGAGTCTTATAGCCGCCATTTTTTATATAAGAGTTATACAAGCTGCAGCAACCCTTCTGCAACCACCATTTTGAGTCCTATATCCGCCATCTTTTGTATAACAGCTATACAAGCAGCTGGAACTATTCTACAGCCGCCATTTCGAGTCTTATAGCCGCCATTCCTTACATAAAAGCTGTCCAAGCTGCTGGAACCGTTATACATCCGCCAGCCTTTGTATAACAGCTATAGAAGCTGCAGAAAACATTCCGTATCCGCTGTTTTGAATTTTGTAGCCGCCGTCCTTTATATAACAGCGATTCAAACTGCTGGAACGATTCTACAGCCGCCATTTTGAGTTTTATAGCCGCCATCCCTTATAAAACAGCTATACTAGCTGCTGGAATCATTTAACATCTTTTTGTATTACTGCTATACACGCTGCTGTAACCATTCTATAGCCGCCATTTGGAGTCTTTTAGACGCCATTTTTTATATAACAGCTATACAAGCAGCTGGAACTATTCTACAGCCGCCATTTTGAGTCTTATAGCCGCCATTCATTACATAACAGCTGTCCAAGCTGCTGGAACCGTTATACATCCGCCAGCCTTTGTATAACAGCTATAGAAGCTGCAGAAAACATTCCGTATCCGCTGTTTTTAATTTTGTAGCCGCCGTCCTTTATATAACAGCGATTCAAACTGCTGGAACGATTCTACAGCCGCCATTTTGAGTTTTATAGCCGCCATCCCTTATGGAACAGCTATTCTAGCTGCTGGAATCATTTAACATCTTTTGTATTACTGCTATACACGCTGCTGTAACCATTCTACAGCCGCCATTTTGAGTCTTTTAGCCGCTTTTATTTATATAACAGCCATTGAAGCTGGTGGTACCATTCTATAGCCGCCATTTCTAGTCTTATTGCAGCCATCTTTTACATAACAGCTATACAAGTTGGTGGAACCATTCTACAGCCGCCATTTTGAGTCTTATAGCCGCCATCTTTTGTGTAACAGCTATACAAGCTGCTGAAACGATTCTATAGCCACCATTTGAAGTCGTATAGCCGCCATCTTTTATATAACAGCTGTTATATATGTATATAGCTATACAAAATGGTGGAACCATTATCCTTATATAGCAGCTATACAAGCTGCTGTAACCATTCTATAGACGCCATTTAGAGTCTTATAGCCGCCATGGTTTATATAACAGCTATACAAGCTGCTGTAACCATACTATAGCCGTCATTTTTAATCGTCTAGCCTCCATCTTTTATATAACAGTTATACAAGCTGCTGTAACCATTCTACAGCCGCCATTTTGAGTCTTTTAGCCGCTATTATTTATATAACAGCCATTGAAGCTGGTGGTACCATTTTATAGCCGCCATTTAGAGTCTTATTGCCGCCATCTTTTATATAACAGCTCTACAAACTGCTGAAACGATTCTATAGCCGCCATTTGGAGTCTTTTAGCCGCCATCTTTTATATAACAGCTATACAAGCTGGTGGAACCATTCTCCAGCCGCCATTTTGAGTCTTTTAGCCGCTAATATTTATATAACAGCCATTGAAGCTGGTGGTACCTTTCTATAGCCGCCATTTCTAGTCTTATTGCCGCCATCTTTTATATAACAGCTATACAAGCGTCTGAAACGGTTCTATAGCCGCCATTTGGAGTCGTCTAGCCGCCATCTTTTATATAACAGCTATACAAGCTGCTATACAAGCTGCTGTAACCATTCTATAGACGCCATTTAGAGTCTTATAGCCGTCATCGTTTATATAACAGCTATACAAGCTGCTGTAACCATTCTATAGACGCCATTTATAGTCTTTTAGCCGCCATCTTTTATATAACAGCTATACAAGCTGCTGGAACTATTCTTCAGCCGCCATTTTGAGTTTTTAGCCGCTAATATTTGTATAACAGCCATTTTGAATCTTATTGCCGCCATCTTTTATATAACAGCTATACAAGCTGGTGGAACGATTCTAAAGCCGCCATTTTGAGTCTTTTAGCCGCTATTGTTTGTATAACAGCCATTGAAGCTAGTGGTACCATTCTATAGCCGCCATTTGGAGTCGTATAGCCGCCATGCTTTATAAAACAGCTATACAAGCTGACGGAACCATTCTAAAGCCGCCATTTTGAATCTTTTAGCCGCTATTATTTATATAACAGCCATTGAAGCTGGTGGTACCATTCTTTAGCCGCCATTTGGAGTCTTATTGCCGCCATCTTTTATACAACAGCGATACAAGCTGCTGGAACTATTCTACAGCCGCCATTTTGAGTCTTATAGCCGCCATCTTTTATATAACAGCTATACAAGCTGCTGAAACGATTCTACAGCCGCCATTTTGAGTTCTTAGCCGCTATAATTTCTATAACAGCCATTGAAGCTGGTGGTACCATTTCATAGCCGCCATTTGGAGTCATTGCCGCCATCTTTTATATAACAGCGATACAAGCTGCTGGAACTATTCTACAGCCGCCATTTTGAGTCTTATAGCCGCCATCTTTTATATAACAGCGATACAAGCTGCTGGAACTATTCTACAGCCGCCATTTTGAGTCTTATAGCCGCCATCTATTGTATAACAGCTATACAACCTGGCGGAACCATTCTACAGCCGCCATTTTAAGTCTTATAGCCGCCATCTTTTATATAACAGCTATACAAGCTGCTGGAACGATTCTACAGCCGCCATTTTGAGTTTTTAGCCGCCATCCTTAAAAAGCAGCTATACAAGCTGTAACTATTCTAAAGACGGCTCATTACCCAGTTTTGATTAACTTCAATAAGGTCAAAATCTAGACAAATAAAAAAAAAAAAAAAAAATTTACATATTTATTTTTATACCCTTTCAAAAAGGGTATATTAATTTTGGTCAGAAGTGTGCAACGCATAGAACGAAGCATCTCAGACTATATAATTTCTTGATCAGCACGACGAGACGAGTTCAAATAGCCATGTCCGTCCGTCCGTCTGTCTGTGCGTACGCGTTTTACTCAGCCATCTTAAGAGCTATTGGGATGAAATTTTTTTGGGGGCTTTTTATTACCCGAGTGATATAATGTATGAAAATTGTCAGGATCGGACCACTATATCATATAGCTCTAGAACAAACATTTTTGCAAAAATTGGAGTATCCCCATGAAATTTGCCAATATGATAGTATTTGACATAAATTGACAGATCCCAAAATTTGAATCTGATCGGATAAATAGAACAGAAGTTACAATCAACACAAATCGGTTCATATGATGACGTAGTAGACAGCAAGCATGGCTGCCTACTACATCATAGTGATGGTAAAACATCGATGTTTGCGTACCTCGATATTTTGAGTCTTTTGAAAAAAAAACCTCGATATGTATCGATGTATCGAAGTTTAAATTAATATTTAACTTAGAGCGTAAAAATAAAGTTAAATTCGCGTTTAAAGAATAACACTGAAAGAATATTAATATTATAAAAAAAAAAAAAAATTATAAATTTCAAAACAAAAAATAAGGTGTTTCATATATTTCGTTTAATTTACATAAGCAATGGTAAATAATTATTGTTATATGTTACTTTTGAGATCCATTCGTTTTTATTTACAAACACAAGTATATCAACTTGCTTGGATTTGAGAGAACTCCGTTTCTCACTTATTATAAGTCCAGCTTTGCTGAACATACGTTCACTTTCAGTGGACGTGGCAGGAACACAAAGAAATTTTTTAACACAGTACTTAAAGCTGTGATCATTTGAAGTCTGCAAAGTAAATGTATTGTCATTAAACGATATAATTATTTTAGTATCTATATATTCCTACCTTCCAGTAATCCAGTGGATGGGCTTTGGAGTCAGAGTTTTCAGTGTTGAAATATTGACGCATTCCCAGAATTGAATCCATCCGATTACTGTGAATCTTTGTAGAATTCTACAAAGATCAAGAAAATTGAAAAGTGGCTCTTGTGTAGCAGAAGATATTGGTGCTGGCAGGCTGGAGGAAGTTGGGCATGGTACGTTTATCGCAGAAAGCTCATTTTCCTAAAATTTCACAGCCTCAGATGTATTGGGCTCTAACAAAAGCCTTCCTTTTTGAAGCGGGGATCTAGTAGTGTTGAGATTCTTGGAATCAAACGCGATTCGTAAGGAATTAGCCTTTTTCGCAGTCCTTCTAACAAAATAGAGCAAGCTTCATTTCCTTCTTCTGTGGCCATCTTTAGCCAATTTCATGTTAGCAGCATTGTCCGTCACTATGGCAGTAACTTTGCTTAGCAGTCCCCATTCATTTAAAACGTCCAACAATGATTTGGATATGTTTTTTGCTGAGTGGTTTTCTTCGTAAATGAGTTTTTTGTTAATAAAACTGCTGTACGTAATTGGAAATCTTCAGTAATGAGGTGACAAGTGACTGTTAGAAACGCTTCATTTGCCCTGGATGTCCAGCTGCCCGTGGTAATAGCGCAATGATCAACCTTTTCAAGAATAATTTTTAGTTTTGCGCTCATAGTTGTTGTAAAGCTCGCGATGGCAACTCGTATTTTGGATCGAGCGTTTTCAACATATGACGAAAGCCTTTGTTTTCAACCACTGAATATGGACGAAGATCCCACGATATAAAATATGTCACTGCACTATCCAGTGCTTTTTTTCGTAGCGATGACGGTTCGTACTTATCTTGAAAATAAGAAGAAATAGAGCCTGCGGCCATCGTTCCCTGAACTTCAGACGCAGTCAAATTGGGATGAATGAGTTTCAAATGTTTCCATAAATTTGTTGTGTTTCCGCTGGTTGAGTAAGTTTTGGCACATTTTTTGCACTTTGCCGATTTCCCATTCGAAGATTTTATAAAGTAGTCCCAAACTATAGACTTCCCATATTTTGTCCGTTTATTGGGTCTCATCATTTTCATCGTTAGAGTCAGTATCGCAATCTACACAGAAGAACGTTAATATGTTAAAAATGGAAATACATGCCACATGTGTGTCTCACTTGTGATGTTTACCTTTGTCATTAAAATCCTTGAGAAATTTGTCCATGTCTACAGCACTGCCAACACCAATATCCTAAAATAACGAGGCATTCAATTAATCTTTTGCTTTCAATGTTTATAAACACAATTATAATTTTTAACTTACCTAGCTTTTTACTTTCCCGCAAATTTTTTGTAAGTGATGATCATTTTTTTAGTGATGCGAAAAACCTCGAAACATCGAAGTTAAAATATCGAATACCCGCAAGAAAATAAATACCTCGATGTATCGATGAAACATCGATACAATTCCCAGCTCTACTACATCATCATGAAATCAAAAGAGCACATGCATACACAAACACAGACGCAGCGCTACAAGAACTGTATGTGTATGCGTGTTGTGCTTTGCTTAGGAAATGATGCAAGAAGAAAGAAAATTTATTATAAAAAGAGAAATAATTAAAATGTTTTGTTTGTGTATTGATGAATTCAGTTGCAGGGAAAGAAATTTCAAAAGGTAAAAAAATTAATTGCCAAAGACTGCAAGGCAGTCTTGCAGTCGGCATTGCCGAAGTTAGCTTCTTTGATATTTTTATACCCTTGCAAAAAGGGTATATTAATTTTGGTCAGAAGTGTGCAACGCATAGAACGAAGCATCTCAGACCATATAAAGTATACATATATATTCTTGATCAGCACGACGAGACGAGTTCAAATAGCCATGTCCGTCCGTCTGGATCAACGCGAACTCCTCCGAGACCGTAAGAGCTACAGAGCTGAAATTGCACGTAGGCTTTTTGTATATCTCGGATTCAGCCGGATCGGACCACTATATCATATAGCTCCCAAACAAACGGCAAAGTCACGAAACAGTGACTTTCTCAATAACTTCATTAATTTTAGAGCTATTGTAATAAAAGTTGGTATTTCTCAGTTTTGTGTTCTTAAATGTAAATAATTGTGCCAAATTTGATCAAGATCGGGTCACTATATCATACACCTCCCATACAAACGGCAAAGTCACGAACAGTGACTTTCTCAATAACTTCATTAATTTTATAGCTATTGTCGTGAAATTTAATATAAGTTAGTTTATTGTAGCTGTAAACGACTGTGCCAAATTTGGTCAAGATCGGGTGACTATATCATATAGCTCCCATACAAACGGCAAAGTCACGAACAGTGACTTTCTCAATAACTTCATTAATTTTAAAGCTATTGTCATAAAAGTTGGTATTTGTCAGTTTTGTGTTCTTATTAATAATTGTGCCAAATTTGGCCAAGATCGGGTGACTATATCATAGATCTCCCATAGGAACGATCGGTCGAAAACAGTGACTTTTCTCAAAAAGTTCGTTATATCAATGCTAAGATTGAAGGCCGTTCTTTCGCAAACATTAGTCTTTTTGGATAAAACGTTTTTACACTTTGATGGCTATGGGTAAGGAAAGAATTACCAAAACAGTTGCAAGGGTATACAAACTTCGACGCGGTCGAAGTTAACCCCGGCCCTCTGGTTTTATTTTATTTATTTATTTATTTATTTACGTCAACTAAGTCAGCAGTCGACGAAAAAGCTTAAGCTAAAATACAGATAATAATTAATTCATGAAGGTAGCTTAGCTTTATGCGCAACATTCCCGACCCGGTGGAGGTGTTTTATTTGCAACAAGGTGCCAGCTATGCCCCGATTCACAGCCAATGTGGTCAGGGATGAGTTGCAGCCAATCCAATATCCAGTCCAGAATACTTTCAGTAGTTACGCTGTAGATAATTAAAAAGTATAGCGCGAAGAGAAGTGACAGATAGATGAGGAGAAATAAGGTGAAAAAGGTTGTTAAAAGATTGGCAAAGAACACGAAGAGGTTCGTGAAGAGAGTAGTTAGTCAGACATCTACTAAGGTGAAGAGGGAAAAAAGTTTCTGGTCCGACGTGGGGGAACACAAAAATATAGCGTATCTAGTAAATTGGTAGAACTGACTTCGCCGTTGACTACTTTATGTAGAAAGAGAATCCCAAATACGAGCCTACGGTTGTAAAGTGAAGGAAGATTAATAAGAAGAAGTATGTCAGAATAAGAAGGTAGGCGAAGATTCGGGTCCCAATTAAGACCGCGTAACGCAAACCGATTCAATTCTACGCTGGTGAACATCATATTGAGGGTTCCACACTGGTGAGCAATATTCTAGAGTAGGGCGAACTAACGAAGTGTATAAAACCTTTGTCACATATGGATCATCAAATTCTTTGGCCCAACGTTTAATGAAGCCAAGAAGACTGCATGCTATATTAACAATTGAAGGTATGTGAATATTAAAAGGAAGTTTTGGGTCAAACATAACGCCTAAGTCTTTAAATGATGGTACACAATCTAACATAACAGACTTAATAGAGTAATGAGCTAGGAACGGCGACAAACGACTGAAAGTCATAAAAGAGCATTTAGAGGCATTAAGGTGTAATTTATTAACGTGACACCAAACACAGAACGCCAAGGCCAAAGGCAAATCGTTTATACACAAGGTAAATAACAGTGGGCCCAGATGACTGGGGGACACCTGACGTAACTCGAACAGTTTTAGATATCGAGGAACGAAAAGACACCTTTGGGTTCTGCCAATAAGATACGACTTTAACCAAGTCAATAGTTTCGGGGAAAAACCCATGATGTTAAGTTTCATGAGAAGCATAGAATGATCAACCGTATCGAACGCCTTACTAAAGTCAGTGTTGCCGAAATTCGGGCCTGCGAATAAACTTTGTGCCACTGTACCACAAAACGGAACTCTGTCCGAACAAACAGAATGACGCTCTTTAAAAACTTTAAAACTCTCTCTATCATCTTACTCTTGCGGTACTTTATTATACATAAGTAGACACATAAGCGCGAAAAATACGCAGCTGCATTGATATACGTACATACATAAGAACCGCGTGTTCAGTTGTTTTTTCGTAGCCAAGAGGCCAAGACTAGAGTAAGTGAAATGATAACAATTATTAGTTATAAGAAATTTTGTAAAAATGACCTGAAATTACTTGCAGAATTAAAAAGCTTACGCTGACCTTACTTGAGGATTAAATGGATTAAATTTATTTCAAAGGCACTGGCGGAGCTAGATTAACTAGTCGAACGAGCAACAAATCTTTTTAATTTCTATGGGAAATTAAATTTACTCTTTCGTAAATCTTTTAATTTCTATGGGAAATTAAATTTACTCTTTCGTAAAGAATTTTGAGCAAATTCTTTAATTCCTACGGTGTAGTAGAGCTACGGAGACCTAAAGAGGAGGGACTTACCCAAATCCCAAGGAAAGAACAAATTTTAAATTTACCACGCGTAAAATTACGTGTAGACATGGCAACGTCTGGAAACTGTGGTCTGTGCCAGGAGCCGGCCAACCAGGAAATGCTCACATGCTCCAGGTGTGCATCTCAATTCCACTGCACCTGCTGCGGAGCGAAAAACAGTGCCACCTCGAATTCCTGGATGTGCGAGACATGTCGCCACGTGCCTGATGAAGGCGAACATAACATCGAAACTGAATCACATTTCAAGGTTAACCACCCAGGTAACAAAGATCAGTACGTGGAAGATTAAGCAATGCCGGAAGACCAGCAAATACTTTTGCAACAATTAGAGGACGAAATGTGCCTCGAAAGGGAATATCTTCGCCGTAAGTACGCCCTACTCAACCCGAGAGTACAGTCAAACGGAGAAGCGAAGGACCATCCAAAACATGCTGCTGGAATACATCGATACACAATGAATTAGGATGATAGTGCCACCAACACTCCACAGGCGACGAGTACCAGAGCGCAGAGCATGCCGTGCAAAACCAATGGCATAACACCACAACAAGTAGCTGCTCGACAATCAATGCCGAGGGAATTACCAGTTTTCAAAGGGGATCCAAGAGAATGGCCACTCTTTATAAGTACCTATGAAACTAGCACCCGGATCGGTGGATACAGCAACGAGGAGAACGCTATGCGTCTGCAGAGATGTCTGAAAGGTAGGGCACTTGAAGCCGTGCGAGACAGCTTACTATTCCCAGAAATGCTGCCGAGCGTTATAAGTACTTTGAGAATGTACTTTGGACGCCCGGAACACATAATAAAACTGTTGATGGAGAATGTGCGAAATTTGCCTCCTCCAAAGGGCAAGCTAGAACCGCTGATCGAGTTTGCATTTGCGGTGAAAAAATATGTGCGCTACCATTAGGGCAAGCAAGCTAGATGCGCTCCTGAACAACCCTACGTTACTACAAGAGCTTATCGAGAAGACGGGACCTGATATGATGCTTAACTGGGCCCTACATTCAAAATCCATACCCTACCCAAACATACAGCACCTAGCGGATTGGTTGTTTGAGTTGGCTGAAGCGGCGAGTCGTGTATCCACGCCCAACATATTACTAGAAAGCGACAAGAAGAGAATCAATAGAGGAGTGATGCATACACATACCGCAGCGCCTACAGAGAGCCATAAACACACATTCTGTGCAATATGCAAAGGACACCACAAACCAGTGTCTTGCGAAAAGTTGTTGCGGATGTCAGTCGAAGCCAGGTGGAACGCGATAAATAACCATCACCTGTGTGCTCAGTGCCTCAAAAACCACAAGGGAGCCTGCTGGAGTCGCGTAGCTTGCGACATAAATGGCTGTAAAGCAAACCATCATCGTCTTCTTCACAAGGAGGTGACGGAAAGCGCCCTGCACAATCATCGTGGGTCACTAACCAACCAGCCAGAATGCTATGTTCGAATCGTTCCAGTCACTTTGCACTCCAATTCGAAATCTGTCGATATCTACGCATTTATGGATGACGGATCGACTCTAACACTTGTACAAGAAAAATTGGCTGATGCGCTCGAAGTGAAAGGTTTCGCCAATCCCCTATGCATTAGATGGACCGGTGATGTTAGTCGGCAGGAGCCGGAATCCAAGCAGCTGAACTTGAGAATCTCAAAACAAGGACAGGGCAATAAATTATTTAAAGTAAATGAAGTCTGTACGGTTAAGTCCATTGGTCTTTCAGCCGAGACGATGATAGCAGATAGGATCAAACAGAGATATCCGCATTTAAAAAACCTGCCTATCCCAAGCTTCATTAACGCAATGCCTCAAATGATAATTGGCAGTAATAATCCGAATCTCATAGCTTCGCTAAAGGTGCGCGAAGGAAAATGGCAGCAACCAATTGCTGCAAAAACGAGACTAGGATGGACTATATATGGCGGATCGGGACGATCTGGTGGAGGACTCAACCTGCATCGGTGTCAATGTGATCTGGATTTACATGAGATGGTTAAAAAACATTTGCTAACGGAGGAAAAATCACCGCCGATGTTTACCAAATCCCCTTATGAAGAGCGATCTCTACAGATTCTGGAGGACACTGTTAGTTACAACTCGCGGACGTACACCACGGGATTGCTTTGGAAAGAGGGTCCCCGGGTATTTCCAAATAGCCTACCGGTAGCAAAACGGCGACTCTTATGCATGCAAAAGAAAATGGCAGCAGACCCCCGTTTTGCAAATGAGCTACATAGTCAAATACAAAACCTGATAACCAAAGGCTATGCAAGAAAGTTGGCAGAGGAAGAAGTCGTGGAGAAACCAGAAAATGCATGGTACTTGCCCATTTTTACTGTACGAAATCCACATAAACCTGACAGGGTCAGATTGGTGTGGGACGCGGCAGCTCAATCATCGGGAGTAGCCCTAAATGACTTTCTTCTAAAGGGACCCGATTTGCTCGTGCCCTTGCTGCAGATTATGTATAACTTTAGAATGAGAGCAATTGGCGTGAGCGGTGACATCGCCGAAATGTTCCATCGAATAGCAGTAAGAAAAGAAGACGCTAAAGCACAACGATTCCTATGGCAAAATCAAACAACAGGAGTCGTAGAAACTTTCCAATTAAATGTGTTGACATTTGGAGCCACGTGCTCACCCTGTATAGCGCACTACGTGCGCGACCTGAACGCTAAAAAAACACGCAAACGAGTTTCCTTCGGCAGCTAAAGCTATTCAGAGAAGTCACTACGTAGACGACTACATCGATTCATGCCACTCAGAAGAAGAAGCCATTACATTAGCGAAGGAAGTTAGAGAAGTCCATGCACGCGGGGGCTTTCATATGCGCAAGTGGTGTTCGAACTCCAAACGAGTACTCGCTGCACTTTGCGACCCAACAACCTATGACGAAAAACAGTTCTTTAACAGTGAAGAGATACACTCTTATGAGAAAATATTGGGCATGCGGTGGAGCCCACGTCAAGATGCCTTCACCTATGCACTAAAGTTTGTACGCCTGAAGCGCAACATAATAGCGACAAAGGTCGCACCAACCAAAAGGGAAATTTTACAAGTTTTGATGTCAGTTTTGACCCCATGGGTTTTGTATCCTGTATAATGATGTATCTCAAAATACTGCTCCAACAAGTTTGGCGATCGAAGATTGATTGGGATGAGGAAATACCACCCAATCTGCAGGATATGTGGCAATCATGGCTGTCCTTCTTACCCTTGATAGAAAACGTGCAAATTCCGAGATGCTATTTTAAAAATTGTCATGCACAAGACTGCCGAGTTCAAATTCACGTATTCGTGGATGCGGGAGAAGACGCCTACTCTGCCGTTGCGTATTTCCGTATCGAACAAAATAACCAAATACTTTTGAGTCTCGTTTCAGCCAAATCCAAGGTAGCTCCGTTGCAGCCACTCTCGATACCCCGTTTGGAGCTACAGGCAGCAGTAACTGGAGCGCGACTGATGAAAAACATAATAGCACAACATGAGATCGACTTTGAGGAATGTTACTTATGGACCGACTCGAAAACGGTACTAGCGTGGCTCGATGGAGACCCACGACGATATCAACAATATGTAATGTTTAGAATAGCCGAGATATGTGAGCTCACAGAGGTCAGAAACTGGAGATGGGTACCAAGCAAACTAAGTGTTGCGGACATCGCCACCAAACGACAACATAGGCCTGAAACATATACACAATGGTTCGAAGGACCCAGTTTTCTAAAACTACCGCCAGCAGATTGGCCGCCGAAAACTACCAATGAAAAGACAGTCACCGAGGAACTGCGTCCTCGTTTTCTTCACATGCAAAGGGAATCAGCAAGAATCAATTACGAGTACTTTTCAAAATGGAATCGATTGACAAGGGCAATTGCATGTTGGCTTGCCTATAAGAGGAAGTTGATCATGAAAATACGTAAATCAAATGAGAATACAAATCAACTGGCATCCCAAATTAATGAAGCCAGAATGTTTCTATACCGGAACATACAACAAGAATGTTACAACCAAGAGTACACAGCCATCGAAAACGGCCACCACGTTTGCCGAAGCAGTCCATTATGGAGGTTACAACTCTTCCTTAATGACCATGGAGTATTGTGTGTACGCGATCGAGCCAGTCGCTTCGCCGGCATCCCTGAAGGACGAATCGCTCTACCCACCCAACACTGGGTTACAAAGCTGATAGTCCGGCACTACCATGAAAAATATTATCACATGAATCATGAGACAACAGTAAATGAGGTGAGGCAAAAATCAAAAATCACACCAAAGGAAATATATAGCGATAACGGGACTAATTTCCGAGGGACCGATGCCTTTCTTAGAGACAAACTTCAACTGGATGACGCAAAGATGCATCGAGAATTGTCGCAGCAGGAAATATCGTGGTACTTCAACCCACCGTCAGCTCCCCACATGGGAGGAGCCTGGGAGCGCTTAGTGCGGTCCATCAAAACCGTGTTATACCGTATAACACCAAATCAAAAATTCTCAGATGAAAGTCTTCTTACCGCCATGGCAGAGGTGGAAATGACGATAAACTCCAGGCCCCTGACATACGTGTCCCTGGACGACGAAGATCAAGAAGCTCTTACGCCAAATCACCTGTTGCTTGGCTCATCAAATGGAGAAAAACCGATTTGCGATCCGGAACAAATCGACTATAAATGGTCGCTCCGCCAGAGTGAGATGTTCGCCAACCTATTTTGGAAACGCTGGGTCAAAGAGATGCTACCAAACATAACACGAAGGTCCAAGTGGCATAAAAAAGTAAAGCCAATTGGTGTAGGCGACATCGTACTCATAGTGGACGAAAATCAGCGTCCTAATACCTGGACAAAGGGTCGAGTAGTCGAAGTGACCACCGCAGAGGATGGTCAAGTCCGCCAGGCGAAGGTACAGACACAACTATCCTCTCCAGACCAGCAGTAAAGTTAGCAGTCCTCGATGTCGGAAAAGATGAAGCAAGCTCCAGTGGCTCGCTTGCTGGGAGGGGAATGTTGCCGAAATTCGGGCCTGCGAATAAACTTTGTGCCACTGTACCACAAAACGGAACTCTGTCCGAACAAACAGAATGACGCTCTTTAAAAACTTTAAAACTCTCTCTATCATCTTACTCTTGCGGTACTTTATTATACATAAGTAGACACATAAGCGCGAAAAATGCGCAGCTGCATTGATATACGTACATACATAAGAACCGCGTGTTCAGTTGTTTTTTCGTAGCCAAGAGGCCAAGACTAGAGTAAGTGAAATGAGATTGTACAATTATTAGTTATAAGAAATTTTGTAAAAATGACCTGAAATTACTTGCAGAATTAAAAAGCTTACGCTGACCTTACTTGAGGATTAAATGGATTAAATTTATTTCAAAGGCACTGGCGGAGCTAGATTAACTAGTCGAACGAGCACCAGTCAGTATAAATAACATCAGTTTGACACTTTTTACGGAAGCCATGGTGTACAAGGGTAGTCAATTCTAAAAGGTTGCTAAGCGACGAATGACCTTTCATGAAGCCTTTCATTAAGTCTGAAGGTTTATGGTAGTAAAGTAGAGCGTCTTTTGGAATTAACAAAGTAATAAAATCTTTTAGGATTCTTATAAAATTCAACCTTACAGCGAACGATATAATTATTGTAGCATTGAGTATTTAAAAGACAAAATTGAGATTTGGCTACACAATAATTTGCATAGTCAAGTCGCGAACCAGTTTTTTTAAATCTTTTAAAATATCTCGATTTAATGTTACGGAGATTAGAGAGCCTACGTGTGAACCAGACTGGCGCACTGGAGACGCTAGAGACATTCACATAAGGAACGCATTTATCAATTAGAGAATTAAGAGCAGAGTAGAAAAAATTCACTCACAATCTATATCACAGCACTCAAATAGAAATGACCAATCAAAAGAGAAAATAAGGCTGTTAAGAAGATTGAGATTTGTTTTACGAAAACATCTACGACGAGAATTGGAGATGTTATTGAATGAATTATTAACGAAATTGTAAGAAACAGTAATTTCAATGGTAGGGTGATAAATATCTTCAGGCTTTACTAGGGCCTGTGTTTGTGATACAGCACTAACAGTGGGATCAGAGACAAAAACAAGATCGAGGATTCTTTTAGAAGAGAAAAGAAAAGAATTCAACTGATATAGCGGACATTCAAGTAGGGTATCAAGAAAAAAATGTTGAGATGAAGGAATTAAAAAAGATAGATTATCATCAACAAGTTAAGAAATATTAGGCAAGTTAAAATCACCTAAAGCTATAAAAAAATCACGATCTTTAAGACGACTAAAAATAGTTCGCAAAGCATCAGCATGGTGCATGTAGATCATGATATCAGAAGTTGGAGGAGTATATGAACAAGATATATATAAGCTTAAAAGTTAGAACATGTAACTTAGGGGAGATCAATCGGTACAACACTTGAACACAGATTCGAGTTGACAGCAATGAGTACTCCACCGCCACGTCGACTAACACGATCAAGCCTATAAGAAATAAAGTTATTAGAAAGAATTTCATTATCCAAAACAGAGGAATTAAGCCAAGTTTCAGAGAAAGCTAATATGTCAGCCGAAAAGGTTAAGCTATCACAGAATAATTTCGAGAGCTTGGTAAGAAGTCCTCTTACATTTTGATAATGAATTCAAAGACTAGAAGTTATTAGTTTTTTGAAGCAGAAGATACATTAGGAAGGTGGACAGGCAAAGGGCGGGAGCGCTTATTGGGCGCAAATTCGTGTACAACTAGGCCCTCTGGACAAAAGTTAGGGTCAACCATAGCTGAGAAATACTCATTTGGTACAGTAATTTTAAAAGAGGAGATTTTGCGAGGCCTAGAAAACTTAAACTTTTGAATTAAAACCTTAGCAGGGCATATATTACCAATGTAAGCTGCCACAGACGATTCAGAAGTATCTGGAGTAAGCCTAGAGCTAAATAATTGCTTACGATGAGGCACTACAGGATCCGCATGATCCAGTAATTGATCAGAGTTCCCGTGAGGGATAGATTGAGGTACACCAGGGCTTGTAGTGGGTACATCAATCTGAAAAGAAGAGCATAAAGAGGGACAAGAAGATGGTGTAGGCGAAAGTAAAATGGGAGAAGATGTAATAGAAAGTGCGGGCGACTGCTTATGAGGCAACTCAAGGGTACATTTCTTGGGCAATTCCTTAGAAGGTGGACCAAACTTGAATTGCGACAATAAATGTATGCTAGAGTCACACTCATTAGACAGCTGTTTGGCCATTTTATTTAGAGAAAGAAATAACGAAGATCCCTGTACATTCGGCTAAAATCAAGCTGCAGGCTGGCACTAGATGGGCAAGTCCAGCGCATTAACCAAGCTCAGGTTTAGACACAGACAAACCAGAAAATATTGTAGTATACTTTTAGGGATAGGATTAGGCCACATACTTTTAGGGATAGATTATAAGTAATAAGAACTTAAGCATAATGTCTAGCTTTAAGTACCGTTAAGAACACTAGCCATAAGACCAATGCAAATGTTCCCCTATAAATACCGGGCTTGCGGCCCCAATAAATCACTTCAAGTCAAACCTTGCCTTCGCCTATTTCATGGCGATCCTGCCTAACATTGGCAATAAATAAAAAGGCAATAATAATAATACAAAAAAATCCTTGCCATAAGAAAAAAAAAAGGCGAGTGAAAAAAAAAATCAGGACAGACCACATTAACAAATGCCAAAGGATACAAAGGAAGCGCTCCAGAAGGCATTGGAGGAGTGCCCACTGGATGGCCCACGCCCGCTAAGCATAGAACAGTACCGTACCAGGCAACCAGCAGCAAGAGCAGAGCTTGCTAGAAGGAGGAGAGAAGAGGACGCACTAACGGCCATCCCCCTGGTGTTAAGGCCGAAGCGTCGAGGCGGCCACCAGGTCCGGTTCAGGAAACAGCGGGCGGCCCTACTGGCCCAAATCAACAACGATCCGCCACCACCCTGGGCGGAAGCATGCAAGCTGTGGAATAAAGTAGACGAGCTGGAAAAGGTGCACCAGAGGACCAAACAGGCGAGACAACAACAGCAAGAGAGCCAGATGCAGCAACCAGCAACAGCAGCAGATGCAGAAACAACATAACAAATTTAACAAAAAACAAAAAAGTGTGCTATATGAAGGCACAAAGGTGCCAAGAGGTGCAAGAGGCGATTTTTGCGCTGCCACTATAAATAGTTAATTAATTAAATAATTACAAACAAAATAGAAAAAAAATAAGAAAAAAATAATAATATATGGTCCGAAAAATTTTTTTGAATAAGTCTATCATTGCCAAAAATTCCCTAGAAAAAAAAAACAAAAGAAGAAAAAAAGAAAAAATTCATATATACACATATATACATATACATATGCATAATTGAAAAATACACAAAAAAAGAAAAAAAAACATATATTTATACAATTAAATATTAAATTCCAATCAACCGCATATACCCCAACATACCCTAACAAAGAGCACATGTCAACCATGTGCACTCAAAATTGCACAAACAACATAAGCACAGTTGTAAAGCTCGCCACGATCAAAGCGAGCTTCTAAAAAAAAAGCTCAAGTAAATTTCACAAAGCTTGCAAGCACACATAAAGCTTTCTGATCGCAGCAAGCTCCACAACATCTTAACTGCCCAATAACAAAGTCTAAATACCCTATAAGAAAAATTACAAATTTTTTTTGGAAATAATTAAATATTAGAAAATAGAATTTTAAACAATTTGAAAAAACAATAACAAAGAAAAAAATAGAAGAATCAGAAAATGAAATAATTAAGAGATCAAAATTATTTTAATTAAAATAAGATAAAACCAAAAGTAACAAAATTTCAATGGACCAGAACATAGAAATATTGAAAGAAAAATTTCAGAAAGCATACAAGTGCCTAAATAAAACAATTTATATACACCCTCAAACCATAAACAAGCACCTTGAAACTATCTTCGACAGTTACAATAGAATAAAGAGTAGCAGTACAGACATATGCAATGAATCTAGCAGTAAAAGCTTTACTGAGCTAATATACAGTTTAAATAAACAACTAATAAGTATAGCAACAAAACATAATATAAAATTCACAATACCGGTAGATTCGAATCTAGAAGCAACTTTTGAACCTCTAGTAGCAAAAGACACAGAAGAACCATCTGTAAAAGATAACCCAGGAGACATTCAAGATAAACCAGCTGTAAAAGATAACCCAGAAGACATTCAAGATATATCAGGTGTAAAAGATAACCCAGAAAACATTCAAGATAATACAAATTCAAAGATGGTACAAACAAAGATTGAATTTCTTAATACAGCTTCTAAGCTGATTCAGGAGTATGATGGTGGAGTAGAAACAATGCAAAGTTTCATAGATTCACTGGAATTAATCAACGAAATAAAAGCAGAACATGAAGAAACAGCTATTAAAGTCATAAAAACAAAACTATAAGGGGACGTTAGACTACTAGTTACTAATGAAAACACTATAAATGGTATAATCTAAACATTAAAGAAAGAAATTAAGGGTGAAACAGTTCAGGTAGCAGAGGCAAGATTAATGAATTTAAAACAAAATGGCAAGAACGCAAATTCATTTATGTCAGAAATAGAAAATCTTATGCAACTCAAACAGCAGTGAAATCAATCATAAAGAACTGCGATAACGAAAAGGTCAGAACAATAATAGAAGCAGGCAATTTTACTGAAATGAATGATGTTTTAGCTAAATTTGTAAATACATCTACAAATATAGAACAAGATCACAGCGTGTTTTATACTAAAAGAAACAATTACACAAATAGGAACTCGTACAATAATTTTAGAAATTATTATAATAATTACCAAAATAGAAACCCAAATGATAATACTAACTATAACAATACTGGGAATTACAATAACTATAGTAATAATTATAATCGAAGAAATTATAACAATAGAAATACCAAAACTAATTATCCTCCTAAAACACAATAAAATAATAATGTCAGATTTACAAATGTAGAAGAAAATTCGGAAAACTCCGAAAGTCCTCTGGTGTAAAAAATCGAACAAATAAAATATATAATTTAAATTGCAACCTTAATAGCTACATAACTTTAAACTTTGACGATGTAGGGACAATAAAATTACTATTAGACACAGGAGCTGATGTATCACTAATAAAACAAGAAATATTAAGAAAAGACAATACAGTTACCATACAAAAACGGACAAAACTTAGTGGAATAGGCAAAGACGTCCTATTTACAATAGGCGAAACCAAACTAAAGATCAGCAACCTCTCAACGGTACACACCTTCCAAGTAATAGGAAATGATGTCCCTATCCCATGTGACGGAATGTTGGGGCTTGACTTTATAAAAAAATTCAATTGCACACTCAATTATTCCACCAACAAATTGATAATAGATCCATATAAATCAAGATATAAAATTATAATCAATATAGGGATCAGTCAAAACACACATGTATTCCATATCCCACCTAGAACAGAAAAAAATTGTACGCATTACAATATCCTCAAACAATAATAACATCTTTATCCCTAATCAAGAATTACACCCGGGGGTATTCGTCGCAAACACTATTGCTTCTAAAACTAACCCATATGTCCGTATATTAAATACTAACAACACAGACGTGCAAATTACAAATATAAACCTATTAAATGAAAAACTGTCCGATTGTGAAATCTTAAAAATAGACAAACAACATGATTTAAAACATAAATCCACAATAATGAACAAACTAGCACCCCATTTTCCCGATTTCGTGAAAGAACCTCTACATAAATTATGCTCAGAATTGTATGATGTATTCGCAATAGAATCTGAACAAATATCGTCCAACAATTTCTATAAACAAAAATTAAGACTCAAAGACACAACACCAGTCTACACCAAAAACTACAGGATAGCACACAGTCAAAAAAACGAAATCAATAAACAAGTGGACAAATTGATTAATGATGATATTATTGAACCATCAATGTCTGAGTTCAATAGTCCAATTTTATTGGTTCCTAAAAAGTCGCTACCTGGCAGGAAGGAAAAACGGTGGAGATTGCTAGTTGATTATAGAAAAATTAACAAACAACTAGTAGCGGATACATTCCCACTACCCAGAATGGACGATATCCTTGACCAGCTAGGGCGCGCTAAATACTTCTCTTGTTTAGACTTAATGTCAGGATTTCATCAAGTAGAATTAGAAGAAAAATCTCGGGACATAACATCATTTTCCACAGATAAGGGCTCATTCAGATTCAAGCGATTACCATACGGATTAAAAATTGCACCAAACTCGTTTCAAAGAATGATGTCCCTTGCATTCACGGGTCTATCACCATCCCAAACATTCCTTTACATGGATGATTTAATTGTAATTGGGTGCTCTGAAAGTCACATGATTAGAAACTTATGGGATGTTTTTTGAAACCTGCCGAAAATATAACTTAAAATTGCACCGTGACAAATGCTCTTTCTTCAGACATGAAGTTACTTTTCTAGGACACAAATGCACAAATAAAGGAATTTTACCAGATGAAAGCAAGTTCAAAACGATTCAAGATTACCCGACTCCCAAGAATGGCGACGAAGCCAAAAGATTTGTAGCATTCTGTAATTACTACCGTAGATTCATTCCAAACTTTGCATACCATGCACAATTTATCAATAGATTATCTAGGAAAAATGTAGAATTTAACTGGGATGCAAACTGTCAAGCAGCTTTTGAATACTTAAAAAACAAATTATTAAGCCCACAAATACTCCAATATTCAGATTTTAATAAAAAATTCTGTATCACAACTGATGCAAGCAAGATCGCATGTGGAGCCGTCCTCAGCCAAGAACATGATGGACTCCAATTACCCATATCATATGCATCTAAAGCATTTACAAAAGGCGAAAGCAATAAGTCGACAATTGAGCAAGAATTAACAGCAATACATTGGGCAATTCAATATTTCAAACCATACATATACGGAAAAAAATTCCTAATTAGAACTGACCATCAGCCATTAACATACCTATTTTCTCTAAAAAACCCATCGTCAAAGCTTACTAGAATAAGGCTAGATTTAGAAGAGTTCGATTTTACTATAGAATACATCAGGGGACAAGAAAATTTCGCAGCGGATGCTCTCTCCAGAATTGACTTTGAAAATATAAAAAACATAGAAACTAATACAATACTTAAAGTAGCAACAAGATCAGAAACAAAAAAATTAACACATAAGGAAAACAAAATTAACAATAACAAAATAGAAACACCAAGAATATATGAAATAATAAATCCTAATGAAGCCAAAAAATACGCGCAAATTAAATTCAAAAAATGCAAATGTTTTATTACCAAAAATAAAGAAAAATTGCTCTCCTTCAATATAGGCGATTTGATCATTAGTGGAAGAATAGATCTAGATCGATTCCTTCCAAGGCTTGAAAAAGAAGCCGGTGCTCAAAGAATCTATAAACTGAAGATAGACATGTCAGAAAAACCATTAAGGTCACTTACACTTAATGAACTAAAACAAAAAGGAAATGACACATTGAAAAATGTAGAAATAGCAGTTCTACCTCAAGTAAAAGTAATAACGAATAAAAGAAATAAGAAATACATTAAATAAATATCATAATGACCCAATGGAGGGAGGTCACTGCGGGGGTAAACAGAACGCTGGGAAAAAAAAAAAGAGAATTTTTTTGGAAAAATATGTCTCGAGATGTTGCAACATACATCAAAAGTTGCGAAAAGTGCAAACTAGCCAAAGTAACCACAAACAACCATTCCCCATTGATCATAACACCAACCCCTGCAACCACTTTTGACACAATAATAATAGATACAATTGGACCATTACCAAAAACAATGAATGGTAATGAATACGCAGTTACTATTATCTGTGATCTGTCCAAATATCTTATATCAATACCAATACCAAACGAAAGTGCAAAAGCGGTTGCAAAGGCAATATTTGAAAAATTCATTCTAATTTATGGATCAGTTGCAACAATTCTTACAGACATGGGAACAGCATATATGTATTCAATATTAACAGAACTTTGCAAAAATTTCAACATAAGTAAAATTAACTCCACTGCGCACCATCATCAAACTTTTGGAACAGTAGAAAGAAGCCATAGAACTTTCAATGAGTACATCAGGTCATATATATCTATTAAAAAGGATGATTGGGATGAATACCTAGCATACTTTACATATTGCTTCAACACCACTCCATCCACCGTACATGGTTATGCACCTTTTGAACTAGTCTTTGCAGAAACATCCCCAAACTGTCCCATTCTCATCCGAAACTGTAGAACCCATTTACAACATTGATGACTTCAATAAAGAAATAAAATTTAAACTACAAATAGCACAAAATAGAGAGAAACTGCTTATCGAAAAATTTAAAGCATTACAAAAAGAAACATATGATAAAAACACAAAAAAAGTATCGCTAACTGAAGGACAAGAAATACTTTTAAAAAATGATACAGGACATAAATTAGAAAACAAATACACAGGCAAATATAAAATACAGAGCATAGGTCCTAACAATAATATAGTAATAACTGATGATAAAAACAAAAAGCAAACAGTTCATTTAGATAGAATAAAAATAATATAAAAAGGATATAAGAAAAATATAAATTTTTCTTTTTGAAAAAAAAAGGAGGTGTAGTATTCTTTTAGGCATAGGATTAGACCACATACTTTTAGGGATAGATTATAAGTAATTAGAACTTAAGCATAATGTCTAGCTTTAAGTACCGTTAAGGACACATAAGACCAATGCAAATGTTTCCCTATAAATACCGGGCTTGCGGCCCCAATAAATCACATCAAGTCAAACCTTGCCTTCGCCTATTTCAATATGTCGCAATCACGGCCGTTGAGGCCAGCACATTTTAAGTGAATAAGATTATCGCAAAGCCAACACGATATTGCTCTATACTGATCATCAAAACGATCAGAATGCTTGCAATTGGGTAGACAACAAGCCATTGAAAAGACAAAATAAACACAAGGCAAAAAAAAAAAAAAAAACAAAAAAATATATATAGAAAAATGTAACTAAACAGCACAAAGATAATTATCGATAAAAAATTGATAATTACAAATAAAACAAAGAGACAGCTAGAGTACACAGCGCAAGAGAGCGTGCAAGAACAGTTATAAGACGAGCTTTGAGAGCCGGCTTTACAAAAGTGATTACGCGGGAGAGAAGCTGAGCACAAGCACAAAGCAGAGAGAACAACAAAACCACTAGCACTGATGGTATGATGGGGGCGATGAGGGGAGCAACTGCAGAAGCAATGACGAGAGAGAACAATAAGAAAAAATAAAAACAATTTAAATGCACCAAACACTAATCACGAAAAAGAAAAAAAAAACTGTTTAATTCCGCGAATTATGCAAATAAAACACAAGAGTTTCAAGCATACGACACCAGCGAAAACGAAAACAAACTAGGCACAATTAAAAATTGAGAGAAAACAATATATATTAATAAAACTCAGGAGCTAAGCAAAAACACGACCGTCACGTCAGAGAGCAGAAGCCGCCATCTTTTATATAACAGCTATACAAGCTGCTGTAACCATTCTATAGACGCCATTTATAGTCTTTTAGCCGCCATCTTTCATATAACAGCTATACAAGCTGCTGGAACTATTCTTCAGCCGCCATTTTGAGTCTTTTAACCGCTATTGTTTGTATAACAGCCATTGAAGCTAGTGGTACCATTCTATAGCGCCATTTAGAGTCTTATTGCCGCCATCTTCTATATAACAGCTATACAAGCGTCTGAAACGGTTCTACCTTCGTCTAGCCGCCATCTTTTATGTAACAGCTATACAAGCTGCTGTAACCATTCTATAGACGCCATTTTGAGTCTTATATCTGCTATTGTTTTCATAACAGCCATTCAAGCGGGTGGTACCATTCTGCAGCCGCCATTTTGAATCTTTAAGCCGCTATTATTAATATAACAGCCATTGATGCTGGTGGTACCATTCTATAGCCGCCATTTGGAGTCTTATTGCCGCCATCTTTTATATAACAGCTATATAAGCTGGTGGAACCATTCTATAGCCGCCATTTAGAGTCTTATAGCCGCCATCTTTTATATAACAGCTATACAGGCTGCTGGAACCACTCTAAAGCCGCCATTTTGAGTCTTATTTCCGCTATTGTTTTCATAACAGCAATTCAAGCTGGTGGTACCATTCTGCAGCCGCATTTTGAGTCGTATAGCCGCCATGCTTTATAAAACAGCTATAGAAGCTAACAACAAAATGATCCCGGAACAAAGGATTATTAAATGCTACAACTGCCATAGCAAAGGGCACCTGGCGAAGGACTGTCTTAAACCAACACGTGCTAATGGAGCATGCTACGCTTGTGGAGAACAAGGACATCAAGCAAAGGAATGTACCCAATATAAAAAAGGAAATAAGAGCAATGAATTTGTAAGATATTTTAATGTTAAATTCACAAAAGCAAAAAGTAACAAAGAAATTTTTATTCCCATAGAGTGCCTTATAAATTCAGGAAGTGAAGTCTCATTCGTAAAAAAATCAACGTTACCACAAAATGTAGAAATTCAAAGAGAAAACATAAACCTAAAATACTTTGGAATTATAATAATTATAATAATTAAATAAATTCTGTTATAAAAAATGAAAGTAAAAATATTGTATTAGAAACTTTGATTGTAACTGATGAAACTACAAGGCACCCAATGGTTCTAGGCAGAGATTTTCTTAAACAAAGCAATTTAAAACTTATCGAAATCGATGAAAAGGAAGAAATTTTAACTGAAAAAAAGGATACAAATTTAAAGAATAATCAAAATGCAAAAATTTCGGAAAATGTAGAGAATTATCTGAACGAAAAAGATGCGAAAAATGTAATGAATAATCAAAATGCAAAAATTTCGGAAAATGTAGATAATTATCTGAATGAAAAAGATAAGAAAAATGTAGAGAACTATCTAAATGGAAAAGCTGCGAAAAATCTAGAGAATTATCAAAATGAAAAAGTTTCGAAAAATTATCGGTATAGAAAAGATGGGAAAAAGGTAGAGAATTATTTAAATGTAAAAACTGAGAAAGATGTTGATAATTATGTAAATGGAACAGATACGGAAAAAGAAGGGAATGGAAAAGGTGCGAAATTAGTACAGAATAATAACAATGTTGCAATAGAAGAGTTCGATAAGCAAATGCTTAACATCAATGTAGTAGAAGATAGTAAAGTAACCTATAAAATAGGTAGTGAAATCAATGGATATGTAAGGTCGAGATTCGAAAAATTTTTTGAAAAGCATTATGTAGCACCGCAAAGACCATTGGAACCCAAGGAAAAGGGTGAAATGAGAATCATAGTTGAAAAAGAAAAACCATTTAGATGTACACCACGTAGATTATCATATGCAGAAAAAACGCAAGTGGAAAAGATTTTAGAACAAAATTTAGCAAAAGGATACATAAGACCAAGTGAGTCAGAATTTGTTTCGCCTATTGTATTGGTACCTAAAAAGACAGGAAAAATCAGGATGTGTGTCGACTACCGTCGATTAAACAAAATAACATGCAAAGACAATTAGCCGATCCCATTAATAGATGATTTGTTAGAACGATTAGTAAATGAGAAGATTTTTTCGAAATTGGATCTCAAAGATGCATTCAACCATGTAGTAATGAATGAAGAATCAATCAAATTTACGTCATTTACAACGCCATTAGGACAGTTTGAATATCTTAGAATGCCGTATGGCTTGACAAACGCATCTCGCACTTTTCAAAGATATATTAACAAAATATTTTCTGACATGATACGAACAGGAAAAGTCGTAATATATTTAGATGACATAATGATCGCAACTGAAGACATGGAAGAGCATTTTTCAATTTTAAAAGAATTCTTCAACCGAGTAGTAGATAACAAATTGGAACTGAGAGTAGATAAATGTGAATTTTTGAAGTCGTCAATAGATTATCTGGGATATACTATCACGGGAAAAGGCATACAAGCCTGTAAGGCAGGTGTTGAAGCAATAAAATGTTATCCGATTCCAACAAAAGTTCATGAAGTTCAGAGTTTCTTAGGATTTTGTTCATATTTTAGATTTGTCAAAGATTTTTCAATAAAGGCAATCTGTTAAAAAAGGACAAAGAATTTAAGTTTGGAAAAGAGGAACTCGATGCATTTAACACTCAAAACCAAGTTAATAGAAGCACCCATTTTAGCAATTTATGATCCAAGAGACGAAACAGAATTACATTGTGATGCAAGTTCTTTAGGCTTTGGAGCAATATTATTACAAAGGAAAAGTGATACAAAATTTCATCCAGTGTTTTATTTTTCATTTTATTTTTCTACCTCACTGGTAGAGTCCAGATATCATAGCTTTGAATTGGAAACATTAGCAATCATAAATGCATAAAAACGCTTTAGAGTCTATTTACAAGGAATACAATTTAAAATAGTAACGGACTACAATTCACTTACACTAACATTGAACAAGAGAGAATTAAATCCACGTATCGCAAGGTGGGCATTAGAATTGCAGAACTACAATTATAGTCTAGAACATAGGGCTGGAAAAAGAATGCAGCACGTTGATGCCTTGAGTCGTAACAACAACATCCTTACGATAGAAGCGAATACATTTGAAGAAAATTTAATTATATATCAGGGAAAAGACAAAAGAGTTCGATGATTTTACTAAGGAATGTAATGTTAACCATATAAAAGTACCGACAGCATCACCACAGGCTAATGGACAAGTTGAGAGAGTCAATAGAAACCTAGGACCCATGATTGCGAAGTTAATTGACAAGGAAAATAATAAGCTATGGCATAAAGTATTAGATAAGGTAGAGTTCGCAATGAATAACAAGAAAAAGATGCACCAATGAATATCCAAGTGTAATGCTATTTGGCATAAGACAAAGAGGTAGCGTAATAGACAGTTTAAAGGAAAATGTAATAGAAGAGAGTCAAGTAAAAGAAAATCGGAACTTAACAGAAATAAGGGAAGTCGCGGCTATCAGGCAACAAAAAGCACAACAGTATAATAAGCAATATGTAGACTCCAAACGACAGAAACCAACGCTTTTCCAGGTGGGAGATTACGTAGTAGACAGAAACTTTAACTCACAACAAGGTGTATCGAGTAAATTAATCCCAAAATTTAAAGGTCCATATGTAGTTTCAAAAGTTCTTGAAAATGATCGATATTTTATAGAAGATGTAGAGAATTTTCAGCAAACTCAAATTCCTTATTCGGGTATATGGGCAATACAGAATAGGAAACCGTGGCTTACAGAAAGACATAATGAAAATATAGAACTAAATGAAAACATAGAATTAAATGAAAACATAGAATTAAATGAAAATATAGAATTAAATGAAAACACAAAATTAAATGAAAATTATGAAGTAAACAGACAAGTAGAACTAAGTGAAAGTACAAAAGTCGACAAAAGAAAAAGAATAAGAATAACTATGTACCAAGTAATATTATAACCAGAAGTAAAGCAGCGAGTATCAGGGTCAGGACGGCCGAATTGTAGTAATATTTAAGCTAAGTATAAGTATCCCTAATGATAAACTTGAGTAACACCCATTGTGCAATACAATAAGCTCTCTCTCACAAAGAGAGAGATAATCTTGATCCACGAGATAAATAAAATAAAGAGACATTCTGTGAGTGACAATCGAAGTGAACAGAAGTGTTTAACCATCCATCCTAAAGTACCATTTTATAGCCGGCATTTGGAGCCTTATGGCCGCCATCTTTTATATAACAGCTATATATACAAGCGTCTAAAACGGTTCTATAGCCGTCATTTGGAGTCGTCTAACCGCCATCTTTTATATAACAGCTATACAAGCTGCTGTAACCATTCTATAGACGCCATTTATAGTCTACAAGCTGGTGGAACCATTCTATTTTGAATTTTGTAGCCGCCATCCTTATATAGCAGCTATACAAGCTGCTGTAACTATTCTATAGACGCCATTTAGGGTCTGATAGCCGCCATGTTTTATATCACAGCCAATCAAGCTGGGGGTACCATTCTGCAGCCGCATTTTGAGTCGTATAGACGCCATGCTTTATAAAACAGCTATACAAACTGCCGGAACCATTGTAAAGCCGCCATTTTGAATCTCTTAGCCGCTATTATTTATATAACAGCCATTGAAGCTGGTGGTACCATTCTATAGCCGCCATTTGGAGTCTAATTGCCGCATCTACTGTATAACAACTATACAAGCTGGTGGAACCATTCTACAGTCGCAATTTTGAGTCTTATAGCCGCCATCTTTTATATAACAGCTATACAAGCTGCTGGAACGATTCTACAGCCGCCATTTTGAGTTTTTAGCCGCCATCCTTATAAAGCAGCTATAAAAGCTGCTGTAATCATTCTATAGGCGCCATTTAGAGTCTGATTGCCGCCATGTTTTATATCACAGCCATTCAAGCTGGTGGTACCATTCTGCAGCCGCCATTTTGAGTCGTATAGCCGCCATGCTTTATAAAACAGCTGTTGCCGAAATTCGGGCCTGCGAATAAACTTTGTGCCACTGTACCACAAAACGGAACTCTGTCCGAACAAACAGAATGACGCTCTTTAAAAACTTTAAAACTCTCTCTATCATCTTACTCTTGCGGTACTTTATTATACATAAGTAGACACATAAGCGCGAAAAATACGCAGCTGCATTGATATACGTACATACATAAGAACCGCGTGTTCAGTTGTTTTTTCGTAGCCAAGAGGCCAAGACTAGAGTAAGTGAAATGAGATTGTACAATTATTAGTTATAAGAAATTTTGTAAAAATGACCTGAAATTACTTGCAGAATTAAAAAGCTTACGCTGACCTTACTTGAGGATTAAATGGATTAAATTTATTTCAAAGGCACTGGCGGAGCTAGATTAACTAGTCGAACGAGCAACAAATCTTTTTAATTTCTATGGGAAATTAAATTTACTCTTTCGTAAATCTTTTAATTTCTATGGGAAATTAAATTTACTCTTTCGTAAAGAATTTTGAGCAAATTCTTTAATTCCTACGGTGTAGTAGAGCTACGGAGACCTAAAGAGGAGGGACTTACCCAAATCCCAAGGAAAGAACAAATTTTAAATTTACCACGCGTAAAATTACGTATAGACATGGCAACGTCTGGAAACTGTGGTCTGTGCCAGGAGCCGGCCAACCAGGAAATGCTCACATGCTCTAGGTGTGCATCTCAATTCCACTGCACCTGCTGCGGAGCGAAAAACAGTGCCACCTCGAGTTCCTGGATGTGCGAGACATGTCGCCACGTGCCTGATGAAGGCGAACATAACATCGAAACTGAATCACATTTCAAGGTTAACCACCCAGGTAACAAAGATCAGTACGTGGAAGATGAAGCAATGCCGGAAGACCAGCAAATACTTTTGCAACAATTAGAGGACGAAATGTGCCTCGAAAGGGAATATCTTCGCCGTAAGTACGCCCTACTCAACCCGAGAGTACAGTCAAACGGAGAAGCGAAGGACCATCCAAAACATGCTGCTGGAATACATCGATACACAATGATGACGGATGATAGTGCCACCAACACTCCACAGGCGACGAGTACCAGAGCGCAGAGCATGCCGTGCAAAACCAATGGCATAACACCACAACAAGTAGCTGCTCGACAATCAATGCCGAGGGAATTACCAGTTTTCAAAGGGGATCCAAGAGAATGGCCACTCTTTATAAGTACCTATGAAACTAGCACCCGGATCGGTGGATACAGCAACGAGGAGAACGCTATGCGTCTGCAGAGATGTCTGAAAGGTAGGGCACTTGAAGCCGTGCGAGACAGCTTACTATTCCCAGAAATGCTGCCGAGCGTTATAAGTACTTTGAGAATGTACTTTGGACGCCCGGAACACATAATAAAACTGTTGATGGAGAATGTGCGAAATTTGCCTCCTCCAAAGGGCAAGCTAGAACCGCTGATCGAGTTTGCATTTGCGGTGAAAAATATGTGCGCTACCATTAGGGCAAGCAAGCTAGATGCGCACCTGAACAACCCTACGTTACTACAAGAGCTTATCGAGAAGACGGGACCTGATATGATGCTTAACTGGGCCCTACATTCAAAATCCATACCCTACGCAAACATACAGCACCTAGCGGATTGGTTGTTTGAGTTGGCTGAAGCGGCGAGTCGTGTATCCACGCCCAACATATTACTAGAAAGCGACAAGAAGAGAATCAATAGAGGAGTGATGCATACACATACCGCAGCGCCTACAGAGAGCCATAAACACACATTCTGTGCAATATGCAAAGGACACCACAAACCAGTGTCTTGCGAAAAGTTGTTGCGGATGTCAGTCGAAGCCAGGTGGAACGCGATAAATAACCATCACCTGTGTGCTCAGTGCCTCAAAAACCACAAGGGAGCCTGCTGGAGTCGCGTAGCTTGCGACATAAATGGCTGTAAAGCAAACCATCATCGTCTTCTTCACAAGGAGGTGACGGAAAGCGCCCTGCACAATCATCGTGGGTCACTAACCAACCAGCCAGAATGCTATGTTCGAATCGTTCCAGTCACTTTGCACTCCAATTCGAAATCTGTCGATATCTGTAGAAGAAAAATTGGCTGATGCGCTCGAAGTGAAAGGTTTCGCCAATCCCCTATGCATTAGATGGACCGGTGATGTTAGTCGGCAGGAGCCGGAATCCAAGCAGCTGAACTTGAGAATCTCAAAACAAGGACAGGGCAATAAATTATTTAAAGTAAATGAAGTCTGTACGGTTAAGTCCATTGGTCTTTCAGCCGAGACGATGATAGCAGATAGGATCAAACAGAGATATCCGCATTTAAAAAACCTGCCTATCCCAAGCTTCATTAACGCAATGCCTCAAATGATAATTGGCAGTAATAATCCGAATCTCATAGCTTCGCTAAAGGTGCGCGAAGGAAAATGGCAGCAACCAATTGCTGCAAAAACGAGACTAGGATGGACTATATATGGCGGATCGGGACGATCTGGTGGAGGACTCAACCTGCATCGGTGTCAATGTGATCTGGATTTACATGAGATGGTTAAAAAACATTTGCTAACGGAGGAAAAATCACCGCCGATGTTTACCAAGTCCCCTGATGAAGAGCGATCTCTACAGATTCTGGAGGACACTGTTAGTTACAACTCGCGGACGTACACCACGGGATTGCTTTGGAAAGAGGGTCCCCGGGTATTTCCAAATAGCCTACCGGTAGCAAAACGGCGACTCTTATGCATGCAAAAGAAAATGGCAGCAGACCCCCGTTTTGCAAATGAGCTACATAGTCAAATACAAAACCTGATAACCAAAGGCTATGCAAGAAAGTTGGCAGAGGAAGAAGTCGTGGAGAAACCAGAAAATGCATGGTACTTGCCCATTTTTACTGTACGAAATCCACATAAACCTGACAGGGTCAGATTGGTGTGGGACGCGGCAGCTCAATCATCGGGAGTAGCCCTAAATGACTTTCTTCTAAAGGGACCCGATTTGCTCGTGCCCTTGCTGCAGATTATGTATAACTTTAGAATGAGAGCAATTGTCGTGAGCGGTGACATCGCCGAAATTTTCCATCGAATAGCAGTAAGAAAAGAAGACGCTAAAGCACAACGATTCCTATGGCAAAATCAAACAACAGGAGTCGTAGAAACTTTCCAATTAAATGTGTTGACATTTGGAGCCACGTGCTCACCCTGTATAGCGCACTACGTGCGCGACCTGAACGCTAAAAAACACGCAGACGAGTTTCCTTCGGCAGCTAAAGCTATTCAGAGAAGTCACTACGTAGACGACTACATCGATTCATGCCACTCAGAAGAAGAAGCCATTACATTAGCGAAGGAAGTTAGAGAAGTCCATGCACGCGGGGGGCTTTCATATGCGCAAGTGGTGTTCGAACTCCAAACGAGTACTCGCTGCACTTTGCGACCCAACAACCTATGACGAAAAACAGTTCTTTAACAGTGAAGAGATACACTCTTATGAGAAAATATTGGGCATGCGGTGGAGCCCACGTCAAGATGCCTTCACCTATGCACTAAAGTTTGTACGCCTGAAGCGCAACATAATAGCGACAAAGGTCGCACCAACCAAAAGGGAAATTTTACAAGTTTTGATGTCAGTTTTTGACCCCATGGGTTTTGTATCCTGTATAATGATGTATCTCAAAATACTTCTCCAACAAGTTTGGCGATCGAAGATTGATTGGGATGAGGAAATACCACCCAATCTGCAGGATATGTGGCAATCATGGCTGTCCTTTTTACCCTTGATAGAAAACGTGCAAATTCCGAGATGCTATTTTAAAAATTGTCATGCACAAGACTGCCGAGTTCAAATTCACGTATTCGTGGATGCGGGAGAAGACGCCTACTCTGCCGTTGCGTATTTCCGTACCGAACAAAATAACCAAATACTTTTGAGATCCAAGGTAGCTCCGTTGCAGCCACTCTCGATACCCCGTTTGGAGCTACAGGCAGCAGTAACTGGAGCGCGACTGATGAAAAACATAATAGCACAACATGAGATCGACTTTGAGGAATGTTACTTATGGACCGACTCGAAAACGGTACTAGCGTGGCTCGATGGAGACCCACGACGATATCAACAATATGTAATGTTTAGAATAGCCGAGATATGTGAGCTCACAGAGGTCAGAAACTGGAGATGGGTACCAAGCAAACTAAATGTTGCGGACATCGCCACCAAACGACAACATAGGCCTGAAACATATACACAATGGTTCGAAGGACCCAGTTTTCTAAAACTACCGCCAGCAGATTGGCCGCCGAAAACTACCAATGAAAAGACAGTCACCGAGGAACTGCGTCCTCGTTTTCTTCACATGCAAAGGGAATCAGCAAGAATCAATTACGAGTACTTTTCAAAATGGAATCGATTGACAAGGGCAATTGCATGTTGGCTTGCCTATAAGAGGAAGTTGATCATGAAAATACGTAAATCAAATGAGAATACAAATCAACTGGCATCCCAAATTAATGAAGCCAGAATGTTTCTATACCGGAACATACAACAAGAATGTTACAACCAAGAGTACACAGCCATCGAAAACGGCCACCACGTTTGCCGAAGCAGTCCATTATGGAGGTTACAACTCTTCCTTAATGACCATGGAGTATTGTGTGTACGCGATCGAGCCAGTCGCTTCGCTTGGCATCCCTGAAGGACGAATCGCTCTACCCACCCAACACTGGGTTACAAAGCTGATAGTCCGGCACTACCATGAAAAATATTATCACATGAATCATGAGACAACAGTAAATGAGGTGAGGCAAAAATATTTTATTCCAAAACTAAGACCTCTCCTTAAAGGGATTCGTCGAAATTGCCAACAATGTAAGCTGAGTAGTGCTCGACCCATTGCACCCTTAATGGCGCCCCTACCGAGGGCTAGACTGGGTGCATTCAAGCCAGCGTTTACGTATGTTGGAGTCGATTATTTTGGGCCGCTAACAGTTATCGATGGAAGAAAGTCATTGAAAAGATGGGGCATGCTGATAACCTGCCTCACAATGCGAGCAATAAGCATTGAGATCGTGCATAGTCTAACCACAAACTCATGCCTAATGGGCTTAAGACGCCATATATCGCGCCGAGGCACACCAAAGGAAATATATAGCGATAACGGGACTAGATGCATCGAGAATTGTCGCAGCAGGAAATATCGTGGTACTTCAACCCACCGTCAGCTCCCCACATGGGAGGAGCCTGGGAGCGCTTAGTGCGGTCCATCAAAACCGTGTTATACCGTATAACACCAAATCAAAAATTCTCAGATGAAAGTCTTCTTACCGCCATGGCAGAGGTGGAAATGACGATAAACTCCAGGCCCCTGACATACGTGTCCCTGGACGACGAAGATCAAGAAGCTCTTACGCCAAATCACCTGTTGCTTGGCTCATCAAATGGAGAAAAACCGATTTGCGATCCGGAACAAATCGACTATAAATGGTCGCTCCGCCAGAGTGAGATGTTCGCCAACCTATTTTGGAAACGCTGGGTCAAAGAGATGCTACCAAACATAACACGAAGGTCCAAGTGGCATAAAAAAGTAAAGCCAATTGGTGTAGGCGACATCGTACTCATAGTGGACGAAAATCAGCGTCGTAATACCTGGACAAAGGGTCGAGTAGTCGAAGTGACCACCGCAGAGGATGGTCAAGTCCGCCAGGCGAAGGTACAGACACAACTAGGTATCCTCTCCAGACCAGCAGTAAAGTTAGCAGTCCTCGATGTCGGAAAAGATGAAGCAAGCTCCAGTGGCTCGCTTGCTGGGAGTGGAATGTTGCCGAAATTCGGGCCTGCGAATAAACTTTGTGCCACTGTACCACAAAACGGAACTCTGTCCGAACAAACAGAATGACGCTCTTTAAAAAACTTTAAAACTCTCTCTATCATCTTACTCTTGCGGTACTTTATTATACATAAGTAGACACATAAGCGCGAAAAATACGCAGCTGCATTGATATACGTACATACATAAGAACCGCGTGTTCAGTTGTTTTTTCGTAGCCAAGAGGCCAAGACTAGAGTAAGTGAAATGAGATTGTACAATTATTAGTTATAAGAAATTTTGTAAAAATGACCTGAAATTACTTGCAGAATTAAAAAGCTTACGCTGACCTTACTTGAGGATTAAATGGATTAAATTTATTTCAAAGGCACTGGCGGAGCTAGATTAACTAGTCGAACGAGCAACAAATCTTTTTTAATTTCTATGGGAAATTAAATTTACTTAAATCTTTTAATTTCTATGGGAAATTAAATTTACTCTTTCGTAAAGAATTTTGAGCAAATTCTTTAATTCCTACGGTGTAGTAGAGCTACGGAGACCTAAAGAGGAGGGACTTACACAAATCCCAAGGAAAGAACAAATTTTAAATTTACCACGCGTAAAATTACGTATAGACATGGCAACGTCTGGAAACTGTGGTCTGTGCCAGGAGCCGGCCAACCAGGAAATGCTCACATGCTCCAGGTGTGCATCTCAATTCCACTGCACCTGCTGCGGAGCGAAAAACAGTGCCACCTCGAGTTCCTGGATGTGCGAGACATGTCGCCACGTGCCTGATGAAGGCGAACATAACCTCGAAACTGAATCACATTTCAAGGTTAACCACCCAGGTAACAAAGATCAGTACGTGGAAGATGAAGCAATGCCGGAAGACCAGCAAATACTTTTGCAACAATTAGAGGACGAAATGTGCCTCGAAAGGGAATATCTTCGCCGTAAGTACGCCCTACTCAACCCGAGAGTACAGTCAAACGGAGAAGCGAAGGACCATCCAAAACATGCTGCTGGAATACATCGATACACAATGATGACGGATGATAGTGCCACCAACACTCCACAGGCGACGAGTACCAGAGCGCAGAGCATGCCGTGCAAAACCAATGGCATAACACCACAACAAGTAGCTGCTCGACAATCAATGCCGAGGGAATTACCAGTTTTCAAAGGGGATCCAAGAGAATGGCCACTCTTTATAAGCACCTATGAAACTAGCACCCGGATCGGTGGATACAGCAACGAGGAGAACGCTATGCGTCTGCAGAGATGTCTGAAAGGTAGGGCACTTGAAGCCGTGCGAGACAGCTTACTATTCCCAGAAATGCTGCCGAGCGTTATAAGTACTTTGAGAATGTACTTTGGACGCCCGGAACACATAATAAAACTGTTGATGGAGAATGTGCGAAATTTGCCTCCTCCAAAGGGCAAGCTAGAACCGCTGATCGAGTTTGCATTTGCGGTGAAAAATATGTGCGCTACCATTAGGGCAAGCAAGCTAGATGCGCACCTGAACAACCCTACGTTACTACAAGAGCTTATCGAGAAGACGGGACCTGATATGATGCTTAACTGGGCCCTACATTCAAAATCCATACCCTACCCAAACATACAGCACCTAGCGGATTGGTTGTTTGAGTTGGCTGAAGCGGCGAGTCGTGTATCCACGCCCAACATATTACTAGAAAGCGACAAGAAGAGAATCAATAGAGGAGTGATGCATACACATACCGCAGCGCCTACAGAGAGCCATAAACACACATTCTGTGCAATATGCAAAGGACACCACAAACCAGTGTCTTGCGAAAAGTTGTTGCGGATGTCAGTCGAAGCCAGGTGGAACGCGATAAATAACCATCACCTGTGTGCTCAGTGCCTCAAAAACCACAAGGGAGCCTGCTGGAGTCGCGTAGCTTGCGACATAAATGGCTGTAAAGCAAATCATCATCGTCTTCTTCACAAGGAGGTGACGGAAAGCGCCCTGCACAATCATCGTGGGTCACTAACCAACCAGCCAGAATGCTATGTTCGAATCGTTCCAGTCACTTTGCACTCCAATTCGAAATCTGTCGATATCTGTCTCCCTTGTAGAAGAAAAATTGGCTGATGCGCTCGAAGTGAAAGGTTTCGCCAATCCCCTATGCATTAGATGGACCGGTGATGTTAGTCGGCAGGAGCCGGAATCCAAGCAGCTGAACTTGAGAATCTCAAAACAAGGACAGGGCAATAAATTATTTAAAGTAAATGAAGTCTGTACGGTTAAGTCCATTGGTCTTTCAGCCGAGACGATGATAGCAGATAGGATCAAACAGAGATATCCGCATTTAAAAAACCTGCCTATCCCAAGCTTCATTAACGCAATGCCTCAAATGATAATTGGCAGTAATAATCCGAATCTCATAGCTTCGCTAAAGGTGCGCGAAGGAAAATGGCAGCAACCAATTGCTGCAAAAACGAGACTAGGATGGACTATATATGGCGGATCGGGACGATCTGGTGGAGGACTCAACCTGCATCGGTGTCAATGTGATCTGGATTTACATGAGATGGTTAAAAAACATTTGCTAACGGAGGAAAAATCACCGCCGATGTTTACCAAGTCCCCTGATGAAGAGCGATCTCTACAGATTCTGGAGGACACTGTTAGTTACAACTCGCGGACGTACACCACGGGATTGCTTTGGAAAGAGGGTCCCCGTGTATTTCCAAATAGCCTACCGGTAGCAAAACGGCGACTCTTATGCATGCAAAAGAAAATGGCAGCAGACCCCCGTTTTGCAAATGAGCTACATAGTCAAATACAAAACCTGATAACCAAAGGCTATGCAAGAAAGTTGGCAGAGGAAGAAGTCGTGGAGAAACCAGAAAATGCATGGTACTTGCCCATTTTTACTGTACGAAATCCACATAAACCTGACAGGGTCAGATTGGTGTGGGACGCGGCAGCTCAATCATCGGGAGTAGCCCTAAATGACTTTCTTCTAAAGGGACCCGATTTGCTCGTGCCCTTGCTGCAGATTATGTATAACTTTAGAATGAGAGCAATTGGCGTGAGCGGTGACATCGCCGAAATGTTCCATCGAATAGCAGTAAGAAAAGAAGACGCTAAAGCACAACGATTCCTATGGCAAAATCAAACAACAGGAGTCGTAGAAACTTTCCAATTAAATGTGTTGACATTTGGAGCCACGTGCTCACCCTGTATAGCGCACTACGTGCGCGACCTGAACGCTAAAAAACACGCAGACGAGTTTCCTTCGGCAGCTAAAGCTATTCAGAGAAGTCACTACGTAGACGACTACATCGATTCATGCCACTCAGAAGAAGAAGCCATTACATTAGCGAAGGAAGTTAGAGAAGTCCATGCACGCGGGGGCTTTCATATGCGCAAGTGGTGTTCGAACTCCAAACGAGTACTCGCTGCACTTTGCGACCCAACAACCTATGACGAAAAACAGTTCTTTAACAGTGAAGAGATACACTCTTATGAGAAAATATTGGGCATGCGGTGGAGCCCACGTCAAGATGCCTTCACCTATGCACTAAAGTTTGTACGCCTGAAGCGCAACATAATAGCGACAAAGGTCGCACCAACCAAAAAGGGAAATTTTACAAGTTTTGATGTCAGTTTTTGACCCCATGGGTTTTGTATCCTGTATAATGATGTATCTCAAAATACTGCTCCAACAAGTTTGGCGATCGAAGATTGATTGGGATGAGGAAATACCACCCAATCTGCAGGATATGTGGCAATCATGGCTGTCCTTTTTACCCTTGATAGAAAACGTGCAAATTCCGAGATGCTATTTTAAAAATTGTCATGCACAAGACTGCCGAGTTCAAATTCACGTATTCGTGGATGCGGGAGAAGACGCCTACTCTGCCGTTGCGTATTTCCGTATCGAACAAAATAACCAAATACTTTTGAGTCTCGTTTCAGCCAAATCCAAGGTAGCTCCGTTGCAGCCACTCTCGATACCCCGTTTGGAGCTACAGGCAGCAGTAACTGGAGCGCGACTGATGAAAAACATAATAGCACAACATGAGATCGACTTTGAGGAATGTTACTTATGGACCGACTCGAAAACGGTACTAGCGTGGCTCGATGGAGACCCACGACGATATCAACAATATGTAATGTTTAGAATAGCCGAGATATGTGAGCTCACAGAGGCCAGAAACTGGAGATGGGTACCAAGCAAACTAAATGTTGCGGACATCGCCACCAAACGACAACATAGGCCTGAAACATATACACAATGGTTCGAAGGACCCAGTTTTCTAAAACTACCGCCAGCAGATTGGCCGCCGAAAACTACCAATGAAAAGACAGTCACCGAGGAACTGCGTCCTCGTTTTCTTCACATGCAAAGGGAATCAGCAAGAATCAATTACGAGTACTTTTCAAAATGGAATCGATTGACAAGGGCAATTGCATGTTGGCTTGCCTATAAGAGGAAGTTGATCATGAAAATACGTAAATCAAATGAGAATACAAATCAACTGGCATCCCAAATTAATGAAGCCAGAATGTTTCTATACCGGAACATACAACAAGAATGTTACAACCAAGAGTACACAGCCATCGAAAACGGCCACCACGTTTGCCGAAGCAGTCCATTATGGAGGTTACAACTCTTCCTTAATGACCATGGAGTATTGTGTGTACGCGATCGAGCCAGTCGCTTCGCTGGCATCCCTGAAGGACGAATCGCTCTACCCACCCAACACTGGGTTACAAAGCTGATAGTCCGGCACTACCATGAAAAATATTATCACATGAATCATGAGACAACAGTAAATGAGGTGAGGCAAAAAATATTTTATTCCAAAACTAAGACCTCTCCTTAAAGGAATTCGTCGAAATTGCCAACAATGTAAGCTGAGTAGTGCTCGACCCATTGCACCCTTAATGGCGCCCCTACCGAGGGCTAGACTGGGTGCATTCAAGCCAGCGTTTACGTATGTTGGAGTCGATTATTTTGGGCCGCTAACAGTTATCGATGGAAGAAAGTCATTGAAAAGATGGGGCATGCTGATAACCTGCCTCACAATGCGAGCAATAAGCATTGAGATCGTGCATAGTCTAACCACAAACTCATGCCTAATGGGCTTAAGACGCCATATATCGCGCCGAGGCACACCAAAGGAAATATATAGCGATAACGGGACTAATTTCCGAGGGACCGATGCCTTTCTTAGAGACAAACTTCAACTGGATGACGCAAAGATGCATCGAGAATTGTCGCAGCAGGAAATATCGTGGTACTTCAACCCACCGTCAGCTCCCCACATGGGAGGAGCCTGGGAGCGCTTAGTGCGGTCCATCAAAACCGTGTTATACCGTATAACACCAAATCAAAAATTCTCAGATGAAAGTCTTCTTACCGCCATGGCAGAGGTGGAAATGACGATAAACTCCAGGCCCCTGACATACGTGTCCCTGGACGACGAAGATCAAGAAGCTCTTACGCCAAATCACCTGTTGCTTGGCTCATCAAATGGAGAAAAACCGATTTGCGATCCGGAACAAATCGACTATAAATGGTCGCTCCGCCAGAGTGAGATGTTCGCCAACCTATTTTGGAAACGCTGGGTCAAAGAGATGCTACCAAACATAACACGAAGGTCCAAGTGGCATAAAAAAGTAAAGCCAATTGGTGTAGGCGACATCGTACTCATAGTGGACGAAAATCAGCGTCGTAATACCTGGACAAAGGGTCGAGTAGTCGAAGTGACCACCGCAGAGGATGGTCAAGTCCGCCAGGCGAAGGTACAGACACAACTAGGTGTCCTCTCCAGACCAGCAGTAAAGTTAGCAGTCCTCGATGTCGGAAAAGATGAAGCAAGCTCCAGTGGCTCGCTTGCTGGGAGGGGAATGTTGCCGAAATTCGGGCCTGCGAATAAACTTTGTGCCACTGTACCACAAAACGGAACTCTGTCCGAACAAACAGAATGACGCTCTTTAAAAACTTTAAAACTCTCTCTATCATCTTACTCTTGCGGTACTTTATTATACATAAGTAGACACATAAGCGCGAAAAATACGCAGCTGCATTGATATACGTACATACATAAGAACCGCGTGTTCAGTTGTTTTTTCGTAGCCAAGAGGCCAAGACTAGAGTAAGTGAAATGAGATTGTACAATTATTAGTTATAAGAAATTTTGTAAAAATGACCTGAAATTACTTGCAGAATTAAAAAGCTTACGCTGACCTTACTGGAGGATTAAATGGATTAAATTTATTTCAAAGGCACTGGCGGAGCTAGATTAACTAGTCGAACGAGCAACAACAGCTATACAAGCTGCCGGAACCATTCTAAAGCCGCCATTTTAAATCTTTTTAGCCGCTATTATTTATGTAACAGCCATTGAAGCTGGTGGTACCATTCTATAGCCGCCATTTTTAGTCTTATTGCGGCCATCTTTTATATAACAGCTATACAAGCTGCTGGAACGATTCTACAGCCGCCATTTTGAGTCTTATAGCCGCCATCTATTGTATCACAGCTATACAAGCTGCTGGAACGATTCTACAGCCGCTATTTTGAATTTTGTAGCCGCCATCCTTATATAGCAACTATACAAGCTGCTGGAATTATCTACAGACGCCATTTTGGGTCTTATAGCCGCCATCTTTTATATCACAGCCATTCAAGCTGGTGGTACCATTCTGCAGCCGCCATTTTGAGTCTTAGAGCCGCCATGCTTTATAAGACAGCTATATAAGCTGGTGGAACCATTCTATAGCCGCCATTTTGAGTCTTATAGCCGCCATCTTTTATATAACAGCTATACAAGCTGCTGGAACCATTCTACAGCCGCCATTTTTAGTTTTATAGCCGCCATCTATTATATAACAGCTATACAAGCTGCTGGAACCATTCTACAGCCGCCATTTTTGAGTTTTTTAGCCGCCATTATTTATATAACAGCCATTGAACTAGCTGGTAGGCACTTTCTATAGCCGCCATTTCTAGTCTTATAGCCGCCATCTTTTATATAACAGCTATACAAGCTGCTGGAACGATTCTACAGCCGCCATTTTGAGTCTTATAGCCGCCATCTCTTGTATAACAGCTATGCAAGCTGCTGGAACGATTCTACAGCCGCCATTTTTAGTCTTATAGCCGCCATCTGTTGTATAACAGCTATACAAGCTGGTGGAACCATTCTACAGCCGCCATTTTTGAGTCTTTTAGCCGCCATCTATTTATATAACAGCCATTGAAGTTGGTGGAACCATTCTATAGCCGCCATTTCTAGTCTTATAGCCGCCATCTTTTATATAACAGCTATACAAGCTGCTGGAACCATTCTACAGCCGCCATTTTGAGTCTTATAGCCGCCATCTATTGTATAACAGGTATACAAGCTGCTGGAACGATTCTACAGCCGCTATTTTGAATTTTATAGCCGCCATCCTTATATAGCAGCTATACAAGCTGCTGTAACCATTCTATAGACGCCATTTTAGGGTCTTATAGCCGCCATCTTTTATATAACAGCCATTCAAGCTGGTGGTACCATTCTACAGCCGCCATTTTGAGTCTTAGAGCCGCCATCCTTTATATAGACAGCTATATAAGCTGCTGGAACCATTCTATAGCCGCCATTTTGAGTCTTATAGCCGCCATCTTTTATATAACAGCTATACAAGCTGCTGGAACGATTCTACAGCCGCCATTTTTAGTCTTATAGCCGCCATCTCTTGTGTAACAGCTATACAAGCTGGTGGAACCATTCTACAGCCGCCATTTTTGAGTCTTTTAGCCGCTATCTATTTATATAACAGCCATTGAAGCTGGTGCGGAACCATTCTATAGCAGCCATTTTTAGTCATATAGCGGCCATCTTTTATATAACAGCTATACAAGCAGGTGGAACCATTCTACAGCCGCCATTTTTGAGTCTTTTAGCCGCTATCTGTTTTCATAACAGCCATTGAAGCTGGTGGTACCATTCTATAGCAGCCATTTCTAGTCTTATTGCGGCCATTTTCTATATAACAGCTATTCAAGCTGCTGTAACGATTCTACAGCCGCCATTTTGAGTCTTATAGCCGCCATCCGTTTATATACCAGCCGTACAAGCTGCTAAAACCGTTCTACATCCACCATTTTTTGTCTTGTAGCCGCCATCCTTTATATAACAGCGATACAAGCTGCTGGAACCATTGTACAGCCGCCATTTTGAACCTTACAGCCGCCATCTTTTATATAACATCTTTACAAACAGCAGGAACTATTCTGTAGCCGCCATTTTGAGTCTTTTAGCCGCCATCTTGTATATAACAATTATACAAGCTGCTGGAACCATTCTACAGCCGCCATTTTGAGTCTTATAGCCGCCATGCTTTATAAAACAGCTATAGAAGCTGCCGGAACCATTCCATCCGGAACCGCCATCTTTTACATAACAGCTATACAAGATGCTGTAACCATTCTATAGACGCCATTTTATAGTCTTTTAGCCGCCATCCTTTCTATAATAGCAGTACAAGCTGCTTGAACCATTCTACAGCCGCCATTTTGAGTCTTACAGGCGCCATCTTTTATGGAACAGCTATACAAGCTGCTGGAACTATTCTACAGCCACCATTTTGAGTCTTATTGCCGCCATTTTAAATTTTTTAGCCTCCAACAGGTATACAAGGTCTGCAGGTAACCATTCTACAGCCGCCATTTTTAGTCTTACAGGCGCAAACTTTTATCGAACAGCTATATAAGCTGCTGGATTTATTCTGCAGCCGCCATTTTGAGTCTTATAGTCGCCATCTTTTACATAACAATTAAACAAGCTGCTGGAACTATTCTACAGCCGCCATTTTAAGTCTTGCAGCCGCCATCCCTTATATAACAGCTATACAAGCTGCAGGAACCATTCTTCAGCCGCCATTTTAAGTCTTACAGCCGCAATCCTTTATATACCAGCTAGACAAGCTGCTGGAAAGATTCTACAGACGCCATTTTGAGTCTTACAGGCGCCATTTTAAATTTTATAGCCGCCATCTTTTATATAACAATTATACAAGCTGCTGGAACCATTCTATAGCCGCCATTTTAAATCTTATAGCCGCTATTCTTTATATAACAGCCATTCAAGCTGGTGGTAACGTTATGGAGCCACCATTTTGAGTCGGATAGCCGCCATACCTTACATACCAGCCATTCAGGCTGCTGGAAACGTTCTACAGCCGCCATTTTGGGTCTTATAGCCGCCACCGTTTATATACCAGCCGTACAAGCTGCTAAAACCGTTCTACATCCACTATTTTTTGTCTTGTAGCCGCCGTCCTTTATATAACAGCGATTCAAGCTGCTGGAACCATTGTACAGTCGCCATTCTAAACCTTACAGCCGCCATCTTTTGTATAACATCTTTACAAACAGCAGGAACTATTTTATAGCCGCCATTTTTATTCTTATATCCGCTATTCTTTATATAACAGCTATAGAAGCTTGAACCACTCTAAAGCCGCCATTTTGTGTTTTTTTGCCGCCATCCTTTATATACCAGACATTAAATCCTGCTGGAAACATTCTACAGCCCCATTCTGAGTCTTAACGCCGCCATCTTTTGTATAACGGCTATTCAAGCAGCTTTAACCATTCTACAGCCGCCATTTTTAGTCTTATAGTCACCATTTTAAATTTAAAAGTCGCCATTTTTATACCCTTGCAAAAAGGGTATATTAATTTTGGTCAGAAGTGTGCAACGCATAGAACGAAGCATCTCAGACCATATAAAGTATATATATTCTTGATCAGCACGACGAGACGAGTTCAAATAGCCATGTCCGTCCGTCCGTCCGTCCGTCCGTCCGTCCGTCCGTCCGTCCGTCCGTCTGGATCAACGCGAACTCCTCCGAGACCGTAAGAGCTACAGAGCTGAAATTTTGCACGTAGGCTTGTATATACTGCAGGCATTGTATATCTCGGATTCAGCCGGATCGGACCACTATATCATATAGCTCCCATACAAACGTCAAAGTCACGAAACAGTGACTTTCTCAATAACTTCATTAATTTTACAGCTATTGTCATAAAAGTTAGTATTTGTCAGTTTTATGTTCTTATTAATTATTGTGCCAAATTTGATCAAGATCGGGTGACTATATCATATAGCTCCCATACAAACGGCAAAGTCACGAACAGTGACTTTCTCAATAACTTCATTAATTTTATAGCTATTGTCATAAAAGTTGGTATTTGTCAGTTTTATGTTCTTATTAATGATTGTGCCAAATTCGATCAAGATCGGGTGACTATATCATATAGCTCCCATACAAACGGCAAAGTCACGAACAGTGACTTTCTCAATAACTTCATTAATTTTATAGCTGTTGTCATAAAAGTTGGTATTTGTCAGTTTTATGTTCTTATTAATGATTGTGCCAAATTTGATCAAGATCGGGTGACTATATCATATAGCTCCCATAGAAACGATAGGTGGAAAACAGTGACTTTCATCAAAAAGTTCGTTATATCCTATGCTAAGATTGAAGGCCGTTCTTTCGCAAACATTAGACTTTTTGGATAAAACGTTTTTACACTTTGATGGCTATGGGTAAGGAAGGAATTACCAAAACAGTTGCAAGGGTATACAAACTTCGACGCGGTCGAAGTTAACCCCGGCTCTCTGGTTTTATATAACAGTTGTACAAGCCGCTGGAACCATTCTACAGCCGCCATTTTAAGTCTTATAGGCGCAATCTTTTATCGGACACCTATACAAGCTGCTGCTATTCTACAGCCGCCATTTTTAAATTTTATAGCAGCCATCATTTATATAACAGGTATACAAGCTGCTGGAACCATTCTACAGCCGCCATTTTGAGCCTGATAGCCGCCATCCCTTATATGATAGCAGTACAAGCTGTTTGAACCATTCTACAGCCGCCATTTTGAGTCTTACAGGTGCAATCTTTTATCGAACAGCTATACAAGCTGCTGGAATTATTCTACAGCCACCATTTTGAGTCTTATTGCCGCCATTTTAAATTTTGTAGCCGCCATGATTAATATGACAGTTATACAAGCTGCTGGAACCATTCTTTAGCCGCCATTTTAAGTCTTACAGCCGTCATCCTTTATAAAACAGCTATACAAGCTGCTCGAACCATTCTATAGCCGCCATTTTAAGTATTATTGCCGCTATTCTTTATATAACAGCCATTTAAGCTGTTGGTAACATTGTGCAGCCGCCAATTAAAGCCGCAATCTTTTATCGTCATTTTGAATCTTATAGCCGCCATTTCAAATTTTATAGCCGCCATCTTTTATGTAACAGTTATCTAAGCTGCTGAAACCATTCTAAAGCCGCCATTTAAAGTCTTATATCCGCCATCTGTTGTATAACAGCTATACAAATAGCTGGAACTATTCTACAGCCGCCAATTTGAGTCATATATCCGCCATCTTTTGTATAACAGCTATACAAGCAGCTGAAGCTATTCTACAGCCACCATCTTGAGTCTTATAGCCACCACTCCTAACATAATATCTGTCCAAGCTGCTGAAACCATTCTAGAGTCGGCTGCCTTTATACAACAGCTATAGACAGCTGGAACGATTCTACAGCCCCCATTTTGAGTCGTATAGCCGCCATCCTTTAAATAACAGCTATACAAGCTGCAGGAACCATTCCACAGCCGCCATTTTGAGTCTTACAGGCGCAATCTTTTAAATAAATGCTATAAAAGCTGCTGGAACCATTCTGCAGCCGCCATTTTGAGTCTTATAGCCGCCATCTTGTATATAACAATTATACAAGCTGCTGGAACCATTCTACAGCTGCCATTTTGAGTCTTATATCCGCTATTGTTTTCATAACAGCCATTCAAGCTGGTGGAACCATTCTGCAGCCGCCATTTTGAGTCGTATAGCCGCCATGCTTTATAAAACAGCTAAAGAAGCTGCCGGAACCATTCTCAAGCCGCCATTTTGTATCTTTTAGCCGCCATTATTTATATAACAGCCATTGAAGCTGGTGGTACCATTCTATAGGCGCCATTTGGAGTCTTTTTGCCGCCATTCTTAATATAAAAGATATATAAGCTGCTGGAACCTTTCTACAGCCGCTATTTTGAGTCTGATAGCCGCCATCCTTTATATAACAGCAATAGCTATAGAAGCTGCAGGAACCATTCTGCATCCGCTGTTTTGAATTTTATAGCCGCCGTCTTTTATATAACAGCGATTCAAGCTGCTAGAACCATTCTAAAGCCGCCATTATGAGTCTTATATCCGCCATCTTTTCTATAACAGCTATTCAAGCTACTGGAACGATTCTAAAGCCGCCATTTAGAGGTTTTTATCCGCCATCCTGTATATAGCATCTGAATAGGGATTTCCGAAGAGAAAAGAAAATAACCCAATCTTCATTCGTTGAATTCAAAATATGAACTAATTTTATTTTATTTTGGGCACAGTGTCGTCCACTTGATATCCTGCCGTGGTGATCTTTTGGGTTAGTTTAGAATTACAAGTGTTTTTCCCACATCGCGTGTGGCTGATTCTAATTCTAGACATATGCTAAGTTAGTTGTTTGGTACAAAGGTACAGTTGTATTGTATTTTCTTTAGTGCATCTGATTTGGTGAAGCCAGCTCAGATGAACACTATGTTTATTCTTAAACATTCTGCAAAGGGCCACCAAATGCGGCGTTTTGGACTTTATTTTTATAGTTAGTTGTTTATTTATTTATTTATTTATTTACGTCAACTAAGTCAGCAGTCGACGAAAAAGCTTAAGCTAAAATACAGAAAAATAATTAATTCATGAAGGTAGCTTAGCTTTATGCACAACATCCCCGACCCGGTGGAGGTGTTTTATTTGCAACAAGGTCTTGTCTTTTACAAATTTATATTGATATTATCATTTGTAAGATAACTATTGTTAAGGAATCATGATCAGTTACATGACCGACGTTCAACCTAGTTAATCTTATGTTCCTTTACCGATTGTAACTGACTTCCTATTCTTACCAATTCACCCATATGTATTACTGAGTTGACTTCTAGTGGTTTTATACTATAGTTGCAATATTACCCAATCATTTCTATTTCGGAATATCTACCCACTCCTGAAGTGCATTACTGTGCTGACTTCTAGCTTTTTTATAATAAATAACTACCTTTACTTTTTGACTTGTTCCAATGTGATCTTTGCTCCACTATTTTTAAATATCGCTGAATGCTAAAATTTGATTGGTTATTCCGGTTACCATTAAATTTTGGCCTTTTATAATTATTTTGCCATATCTGCCTTTTTGGTACTACAGTTTCGGACAATTTGTTACCGGAATCTATTTTGATATTATTTTTTGGATAATTATTATCTAATTGACCCAATGGTTCAGTAACCGTTGTCGTCTGAATATTCTCATTTTGTACTGGCTCTGGGATATATACTTTTTCTTCCCCAATTTTCACTTTACCTCCAATGTGAGGTGCTGCGCGGGGGCCATAAATTTATTTCTTGAGTTTTGTTGATGTATTTCTTTGGAATTGTATTATTTTTATTTTGAAATTTACCTTTCTTTTTCTCCCAACGTTGTTCAAACCCTGTGACATCTATTGTTGTTGCCACTACAGATTTATTCTGATTTGATTTGGTGCATCCCGAGACCGATCCAACCAAATTGAGTATTTTGGCCTAGCAGGCCATCAATCTTTGTAAATCCCCCTTTTAAGATTTGGGGATATTCGTTTACTCCCATTATTTTATCAATCCTACCAGGTTTATTAAAGGTAGGATCAGCTAGCACGTAAGTTTGCCATTTTGACATATCCACGTTTGCTATTTTTAATGGAAGAGCTTTCATTAACTTTGGCAACACAATTGCCTCAACCTTTAGATGTCGTTTCCAGGGATTTCGCGTCTTTACAATTATTTTGATTTTTTGGATTTTATGGAGGACACGCCACTTATTTCTGTATATTGTTTAATTTTAGGTAATTTTAATATTTGAGCCGCGGCCTCTTCGGACAAAATGGTACTCTGTGAACCATAATCAATAAGGGCTCTTAGAGTCTTATATCCTCCATTTACATTTTTTACTTGTATTGCAGCCGTGGCCAACAGTGTTGGTTGTGCGGTTACACAAGTACTAACTCTCTCCTGTGTTTCTTCAAAATGGAATAAGGTATGGTGTTCCTTACTGCACAATGAACAGACCATTTCATTAGTGCACACCTTATTGCTTGAATGGTTCAAGCATCTTATGCAAAGCTGCACTTTTTTTATATACCTTTAACTTAGCTTCCGGCATTTTGAATCGGACATTTATCCACTCCGCATATTAACAGTTTTTTTGGCTGCTTCTCTTCGGTAAATCACAATCCGACTTAATTGTTTGGAAAATACCCTCCGATTATTTTCATATCGCTTGGTTAACAATTCCCAAGCGGCACTATAATTGTCAGCTGAACCTGACAATAGATGGGCTGTCATGCTCCTTGCTTCACCCTTTAATGCGGTTTTAAATAATTGAATTAAGTGTCAGACTCAAATTCTTCTCTTTTTTCAATTAATTCCGCAAATAATTCCACAAACAGGTCCCATTCTCTAGGTTCCCCAGAAAATGTGGGTACCTGTATTTTCGGCAACACCGGTAATTCGCCATTCACGGTTACATTTTCAATCTTACTTTCCTTATTGTTTATTTTCATTTCTAATGCTGATACTGAATTCCGGACATCGAATTCTAAATCATCCATAGTTTTTTAAAATTTAGCATCTTTTGTCAAACCCTGGCACGCCTGTACTTTCTCCCATAAATAATTGATCTTATTAATATATATTATGCATGTCTCAATGCCTGTTGAATTATCTATAGTACGTAAATCTTTCGTTACCCTATCCAAACATTCCTGAAGTTGTCGGACTCTATCCATAAATATCTCCTGGTTTCCACTACCTTTTTCATGACTGGAGGTCATGTCTCCTTTGCTATCATCAAACATTTCTGACATATTCGCTTCTGCTTCAACTAACACTGACTTACTAGTGCTTCTTTTTTCTGACTCTCCTGTAGCTATTATTTTGGCAACTATATTTAACACCCCTTCATGTATTTTATCTGTGAAATACTGGTGATCGAAAGTCCCCTGCTGTAGCAATTTGTTATGATTAGGTAACCATCGACTCCTAATTTCTTTTACTTCCTCGATCACCTTGCTAGTTATGTTTGTGGGATCTAGTGCTTCTAACTGCCTTAACCTGGTATGCAACTCTAACTGCTTCCCTAACAACTTTTCAGTTTTGTTAACAAACATTTTTTTCTTATGCGAAAATTAGGAAAACAAAAAAAAAAAAAAAAAAAAAAAAAAAAAAAAAAAATTTTAAAAAACCCAATTTTAATTTTTTTTAAAAAAAATATTTTTTAAAAAGATCAATTTTTTTCCCCCAAAAAGGTTTTTTTTTTTTTTCCAAAATTTGGGGGTGGGGAAAAAAAAAAATACCCCCCCCCCCCCCCCCCTCTTTTTTGCAGCTATCTCGCTCTGCACATCCTTTACTTAAAAGCTACATATAATTATAAATCCGCTTCCTTTATAGGTTAAAAAAAAAAGAAAACTTGGATCTATTGAACTCAAAAGAAACGATCTTTATTCAAAGGATGTATCTTAAGAACTAACTTATCGTTATTCATACAATTAAGTTTACAGTTCGGTTAGAAAGCTTTTTATGTTTACAATTATGTTGAAAGCTTTTTATGCTACTAGTGGGAGCTTTTTATCGGATGATGTCTTGATCTGATATTTGATTGGCTTATTGATTTCGCATACTAAGCGTTCTCACGCTTAGAGGAATTTTTGGGGACAGATTTGTTTATAATATTGCGTTCTTACGCTGGAAGTTTTTGAGGGGGACAATTGTTATTGCAAGTGTCCAATTGTTTGTGAATAAAACGGATGTTTACTTTAAAGTTATAAATTATAGGGGGCGAAAAATTTATAAGTTATTAGGGATTGCTGTTGGATATATGACTCCCCCATCCTAAAGAAAATAGCCTGTCCTCAGGCGGATACATTGGGGTATAGCGAGAGATTTTTCTCAGTTGCAAAGATTGAAGTATCAATTTTGTTTATACTTTGGGATTCAATTTTATCAACAAATGGGGTTTCGATTTTTTCTTTGGGAATACGATTCTTATTTGATCGAAAATGCTTAATTATTAATTTTTTTGGCATTGCCTTAAACTTATAGATTAAGTATGTAATCAAACTTATTATAGTAAGTACAAATGTGGTCAATGTAATAGTTTGAAATACAGTATAATATTTTGTGTGTTCGTTAATTATATCTTTTGTTTGGATAAAAGAAATAGGTTCTAGCCTAGTGATATTGTTTGTTACATAAATGCTTTGGCTGTAGTCAAGCAATGAATTTGTTATTGATATTTCATTTAGTATTAAGGCACAATCGTAAATTTTTATTATGTTATTGCCTTCTATTATTAAGTCGTTGTTTACACAATTTTGATTAAGTTTTGTTTTTGGTAAGTTCCATGTTACAATTATGTTTGGTTCAATGTAATTAGTTTGATAATTCTTATATGTTTTGGTGTATTTGCAAGTGGTTGGGATTTGATTTAAAATGCCTATTATACATTCATTTGTTTCTATTTGTTTTGTATTTTTATTAAACAAAGTGTTGTTGTTAAAATAGTATTTATCGTATGAATTTTCTGTCAAAATATTTTTATTTTCATCTGGATAAGGAAGTATCTCAAAGATAGGGGTTTTTATTATATCTTGAGGAATGTTTGAAATGATAAATATCTCGTTTGAATTTGGGTTAAGCCAGGTGGATGTCTTTGTATTCAATAGTTTTTCCGAATTAACATGACTTAAGCGATTATGTTTTAGAAGTTTTGGGGTTGAAAATTCCTAGTCTAGTGAGCTGCATGCCCATTTCTATGTCTTCAATGTATTCTGTGAAATGCTCAAAATTAAAGATTAGAACTTCTACTTTTACTGATTTTTCCTTTTCTTCCTTGAGGTTGTTTATTACTTCTAAACCTTTATTTATAGTGTCTATTAAGTAATTTAGTTCATTTGCTTGTACGCTATTACTTTCAAGATTATTTATTTTTTCTTCTAATTCGTCTTTATCGTCTTGATCAAGAGTACCAAAAAGATATTTGTATATTGAACCAATTCCGTTAATTAGTCCTCGTTTATTACGTTTTACAATTTGTATTCCATTAATTTCCCTACTTAGTTTTTCTGTTAAGTATTGAATATGGATTATGTCTTTAAATTCCTGTGCTTGTTGCATTAGATTGTTATATGTAATGTCTATTAGTGTTAAATTCACTTTTAAATAATGATATTCAAAGTTTGTCGGTAAGTCCATGGTTCCTGTCTTAAATATTAAGTAACCGTTCGGTGCTTTTACTGGGTTTATGTCAATGGATTGACTGCATGTTGATTTTAAAGTTAAGAATAGCATGATGCACAAAAAAGTCATCTTGAGTTGTTGACCTGTAATGTATCAATTGTCGTATTTGCTTTTATTAACTTTCTTTTTCTTTTTGAATTTTGATTTGTAGTGTGTGACCTTTTGTCCTCTGTTTCTTTCTTCAAAGTGTTTTTCATCTAACTGATTTATTTCTCCTGTCTTTTTGAATGGATTTGTTGTTTTAGACTTTACTAATGGTGCTTGTTTAAATATAGTATCGATTTCAAAGTCGTGTCTTTCTTTATTTAAATTGTTTATTTGATGTGTTTTATTCTTTTGGGTATTATAGTCGGGTGATCCTGCATAGATAAAAATGTCCGCTGGTGTTCTGTTAGTTGTTTTATGTCTCGTCTTATGTACTGTAAATTTTTTCAAATTTGATTAATTTATCTTCGATGTCATTTTCACTATTTATAATTCTGAGTTTTTCTTTTACTGTTTTATGGAATCTTTCTACGTCTGAAATGCCGTTTTTACTTGTTGTGATTTCTAACTTTACGCTTTTCTTCTTGTAGCCAATTTTTTAGTGCTATACACAGAAATGCTGAATCTTTGTCTGATTTTATTTCTATTGGTTTGCCCATTTCAGTGAATACTTTCATAATTGCTCTCTTGGCTTCTAACCAATCTCTAGCTTTACTTCTACAAGTGTTGCAAATTTGGAGTAAATGTCAATGCATGAAAGGAATTGTAAATTGTCAATCATATAAAAGTCCATGACGTATTTTTCTCTGATATTAAAAGTTTTGTTTTTTAGTTTTTTGTATTTCTATTTTCTGTCTTTGCGATATTACATACTGAGCATTCGTTAATAATGTTTTGAATCAGGTTTTGAAAATCGGGGAAATAATATTTTTCTTTAAACAAGTTAATCGTTTTTTCGATTCCTGGATGTAATAATTCTTTATGTTGTTTTAGAATTATTTCTTTGAATTGTGCAAACGTTTGAATGTCCTCTAACTTAATGCTTGATTTCGAGGTTTTTGTTTTTACGTTCGATCGTATTATTTCAATAAAGGCTTGTTGAAATATGGGATAATCTTGTTCGTTATGAAAATATAGTACAGTTTTCTTACCGCAAAGATATCTTTAAATTATATCCCTTGGGTAAGCATTGGTCATTTCTTTGTATGTTATTTTTATGTTTGATTTATAAAAATAGGTTGATGTTTCTGTTTTGTCTTCTGAACCTCTAATGAATTCTATTTGCCTGTTAAAATAATTAATGGGTTTTTCTACAATTGGAATGTAATTTCCATTATCCTCATGAGCACTATGTATTGTAGCTGCGGTGCTGTCTGTTAATCCTAAAAAGTTTTCCTCTGTTTTAATTCTGGAAAGAGCATATGCTACGTGGTTTTCTTTGCCGGGTAAATATTTAATTTTATAATCAAACTCATTTAGTTTTATTCTCCATCGTTGAAGTTTCATATTTGGTTCTTTTATATTGCTGAGCCATACTAAAGGCTTATGGTCGCTTAGAATTTCGAACTTTCTACCGAAAAGGTATGGTCTGAAATACTTTGTTGCCCAAACTATTGATAGTAATTCTTTTTCAATAGCTGAATAATTTATCTCATGATCGTTCAACGTTCTGCTTGCGTAAGAAATAGGTCTATGGTCCTGTGAAATGAACGCGTCTAAAGCTATATTGCTAGCATCTGTGGTTAGGAAAAATGGTTTTTTAAAATCGGGGTATGCAAGTATAGGGTCATTCATAAGAAGATATTTTAATTTTTGATTTTTCCTTTCTTTAATCCAAGAGTTAAAGGTTTTGCAATGTGTGCAAAGTTTGGTATAAATTTTCGAAAGAATCCCCATAATCCTAAGAATGATTTTATTTCTTTTGGGGTTTTAGGGATCGGAAAATTTTGAATTGCTTTGACTTTATTTGGGTTAGGTTTTATACCTTCTGTTGTTATTATGTGACCAAGGAATTCTGTTTCCTTTTTCATAAATTCGCATTTGTCGAGTTGGAGTTCAAGATTAGCTTCTCTTAGTTTCTTAAATACCTTTCTGAGTGATAATGTGTGTTCCTCTAATGAAGTGGAGTACACTATAATGTCATCCAGATAAACAAGGCAATCCTTATAAATAAGGTCTTCCAAAAGATTATTCATGCATCTTTGGAATGTTGCCGGGGGATTTTTAAGACCAAATGGCATACGTGTGTATTCGTAATGGCCATGTTTAGTTGAGAAAGCTGTTTTTGAAATAGATTCAGGATCCATTTGAATTTGATGAAATCCCTTAGCTAAATCAATGGTGGTAAAGTATTGGCATTTTCCCAGTTTGTCAAGAATTTCATCCATGACTGGAATTGGGAATTTGTCATCTTTTGTGACCTCATTCAAATTTCGGTTGTCAATGACTAATCTGAATTTTCGTTTGTTGGAAGCGTCTCCTTTTTTTGGGACGATCCAAATGGGTGAACAGTAGGGTGAGTTCGATTTTCGAATGATACCCTGTTCGATCATTTCGTTTATTTGTTTGTTGACTTCTATGTCAAACGTTTGGGGATATTTGTAAGGACGTTTGTAAATTGGGTCCTCATGCTTTGTATGAATAGAGTGTTTTATTGTACTCGTGAAAGTCAAATTTTCACCTTCTCGGTACTGAATATCACTGAATTCGTACAAAACTTTTTTAGTTTTTGTGTTTCCTCGATGTTTAAATGGTCGAGTCTATACTGATTATTTTCTATTATTTCATTTTCAATAGCAAAATTTGTGTCTGGGTCCCTTTTTGTAGGTGGGTCTAAACATTCTATGTTATCTTCTTCTTCTATTTCTTCCATTTCTCTGAATTAAAATGTATAGTTTCCTAGCTTTACATATTCTTCTTCATAATTTATTTGGGCTTTGCATGCTCTTAGGTAAGTTCTGCCTATTAACATGTCGTAATTATTTGAAAATTTATGGATATAGAATTTTTGTTCTGTCGGACAACGTTTGCTGGGTGCAAGGAAAATTATTTCTTTTGGTTCTACTGCTCCTTCAATCGTGTGAATTTTGGTATCTCCTGAATAGGTTTTGAAATTAAAAAAGTTTTCGGACATTATATTTATTGAAGAGCCTGAGTCGACTACACATCTCAAATGTTTATTGTTCATTGTGATTCTGATGAAGGACTTGTCTCTATCTCTTCTTCTGATTGATCCGAGGCATTCTGATGAAAATTTTCGGATGTGTCCATTTTGCTGATTCCACTATTACTTTCTCTTGGCCTTTTTGTAGGCTGGTTTGCTACCTTATTTTTTTGATAATTATTTTGCTGCTGATAGTTCATTGGATTTTGAGCCCTATCAATATTTAATTTTTGTTGAAATTCTTGGAAAAGTTTTTGGTTTTGTGTTGTGTCTGATTGTTTTGTTTGAGACGGAGTTGCACTATTGGGTACAAAAGATTTTCCACTTTTTTGATTTTGGCTTTGATTTGATTTTCTGATTTCTGTAATGCTATCCTCGTATAACCCTTCTCTTTGAGCTACTTGTTTTAGCTTGCTAACTGTGGTTATATCGTATCTAGCTAACGTCATAAATAATCTATCGGGTAATTTTTTGTTTATTACATCTTTTATAGTATTATTTAAGGCATTTGTATAAAGAATGGTGTTATTTGCATCGTTTTCAAGACTAAGCTTATTTGTAATAATAAAAGATTTATCTTCTAGTTCAGTTACAAACTTACGAAGGTTTCCTGTATATTGGGTGTTGTAGAGGCGTCGAAGAAGTTCCTCACATGGGGTTTGCGTCTTTTATTCGTTGATGAGAAACGTTCTTAGTTCCGGCCAGGTGTTGGCTTGTCCAATTTGCGAAAGTCGTTGAGCTTCTCCAGTGAGCTGCATCTCGATTGCGCTTAACAATATGTTATGTTGCCTCATGTCATGGGTTGGATATAGGTGCATGATGAAATCTATCCTCCTTATGAAGGATGTCAGATTCTCTGGTGCTCCATCATAGTTTTCCACCTGTCTTAATGAAGACAGTGCTTGATTGAGGTGGGCTTCGGTGAGTTCTGCCATATTGTCTTTAGTGGTGTTTTATTTTATTCGCACACAGTTGGCGTTTTGTTCCACAATTGGAGTTTTAGGTTGTAACAACAGTTGATATTTTCACACAGTTGGCGTTTTTGTTCCACAATTGGAGTTTATGGGTGTAACACACACAGTTGATATCTTCGCACACAGTTGGCGTTTTTCGTTCCACAATTGGAATTTTTTATTTGGTTGCAACACACAGTTGATACCACACACAGTTGGTGTAAATATTTTTCACTGTTGTTGGCTTTTGAGCGATGCCCGTAAATTCTTGATGTCGGATCGGAGTTTTATAGTGATTATTCACTAATTCTATGTAATACACGGATAATAATTCTATGTGTCACACGGATAGAATAACAAGTTCACTTTTACCGATCCTACCGACTGCGCCAATTATAAATCCGCTTCCTTTATAGGTTAAAAAAAAAAGAAAACTTGGATCTATTGAACTCAAAAGAAACGATCTTTATTCAATGGATGTATCTTAAGAACTAACTTATCGTTATTCATACAATTAAGTTTACAGTTCGGTTAGAAAGCTTTTTATGTTTACAATTATGTTGAAAGCTTTTTATGCTACTAGTGGGAGCTTTTTATCGGATGATGTCTTGATCTGATATTTGATTGGCTTATTGATTTTGCATACTAAGCGTTCTCACGCTTAGAGGAATTTTTGGGGACAGATTTGTTTATAATATTGCGTTCTCACGCTGGAAGTTTTTGAGGGGGACAATTGTTATTGCAAGTGTCCAATTGTTTGTGAATAAAACGGATGTTTACTTTAAAGTTAAGTTAATTTATAAGTTATTAGGGATTGCTGTTGGATATATGACTATATATATATATATTTACACTATATTTACACTATGTAATTAAAAAATTTTTTTTTTACTTTCGATATTAGGGCTTCGTATACGCTACACACCAATTCTGTAATTCTATTTTGTTTGATTTCGATATCTGGGCTTCGAAAACGCCACACACCAATTCTGTTTTTATTTTATTTATCGCCGCCGAAATTATTGCAGTTGCTCGACTAGCCAAACTGCTTTTATTTAACTCGGTCGCACGCACTATTTATTTATTAAGCAGTATTTTGCTTTTTATATCATACTCTGTCTCTTACCACTGGTGGGGAAAACAAGAGTTAATTTATTTTTGCTACCTTTAGCTGATCTAAGCATTTACACTTGCATAAGAATTCAGACATCAAGAAGCTGATTCAATCCCTCAGTCTCTTACCACTGGTGGTGGACCGGCTCGAAGGACCAAAATGAATAGGGATTCCCAGAGAGAAGGGAAATTACCCAGTCTTCATTCGTTGAATTCAAAATATGAACTGATTTTATTTAGAAAAGTACGGAGTTTATATAGGATTATCTTAGGCTCTAGGAGGTAACAATTGTTCTTAGAAGATCTTATTCTAGGCTCACACCCACGTATTTGGGGGGTTGAAAATTTATTATTATTTTGGGCACGGTGTCGGCCACTTGACATCCTGCCGTGGTGATCTTTTGGGTTAGTTTAGAATTACAAGTGTTTTTCCCATCTTGATATTATTTTAGACATATGCTAGGTTAGTTGTTTGGTACAAAGGTACAGTTGTATTGTAATTTCTTTAGTGCATCTGATTTGGTGAAGCCAGCTCAGATGAACACTATGTTTATTCTTAAACAGCAGCTACACAAGCATCTTTTATATGACAATTATGCAAGCTGCTAAAACCATTGTACAGCCGCCATCCGGTATATAACAGCTAGACAAGCTGCTGGAACCATTCTGCAGGCGCCATTTTGAGCCCAACAGGCGCAATCTTTTATAGAAATGCTATTAAAGCTGCTGGAACTATTCTGCAGCCGCCATTAAGAGAGTTTTTTTATACAATCTGCTGGAACCTATCTTCAGCAGCGATTTTAAGTCTTACAGCCGCCATCCTTTATATAACAGCTAGACAAGCTGCTGGAAACATTTTACAGACGCCATTTTGAGTCTTACATCCGCTATTCTTTATATAACAGCTGTACAAGCAGCTGGAACCATTCTAAAGCCGCCATTTTGAGTTTTTTTAGCCGCCATCCCATATATACCAGCCATTCAAGCTGCTGGAAACATTCTACAGCCCCCATTCTGAGTCTTATAGCCGCCATCTTTTTTTCAATTATACAAGCTGCTGGAACCGTTCTACATACGCCAGCCTTTATATAACAGCTATAGAAGCTGCAGGAACCATTTTACAGCCGCTATTTTGAGTCTTACAGGTGCAATCTTTTATAGAAATGCTCTAAAACCTGCTGGATTTTTCTGCAGCCGCCATTTTGATTCTTATAGCCGCCATCTTTTATATATCAATTATACAAGCTGCTGGAACCGTTCTACATACGCCAGCCTTTATATAACAGCTATAGAAGCTGCAGGAACCATTCTACATCCGCTATTTTGAATTTTATAGCCGCAGTCTTTTATATAACAGCGATTCAAGCTGCTGGAACAATTCTAGAGCCGCCATTTAGAGGTTTTAGCTGCCATCCTGTATATAGCAGCTGAATAGGGATTTCCGAAGAGAAAAGAAAATAACCCAATCTTCATTCGTTGAATTCAAAATATGAACTAATTTTATTTACAAAAGTACGGAGTTTATGTAGGATTATCTTAGGCTCTAGGAGGTAACGATTGTTCTTAGAAGATCTTATTCTAGACTCACACCCACGTATTTGGGGGTTGAAAATTTATTATTATTTTGGGCACGGTGTCGGCCACTTGACATCCTGCCGTGGTGATCTTTTGGGTTAGTTTAGAATTACAAGTGTTTTTCCCACATCGTGTGTGGCTGATTCTAATTCTAGACATATGCTAGGTTAGTTGTTTGGTACAAAGGTACAGTTGTATTGTATTTTCTTTAGTGCATCTGATTTGGTGAAGCCAGCTCAGATGAACACTATGTTTATTCTTAAACATTCTGCAAAGGGCCACCAAATGCGGCGTTTTGGACTTTATTTTTATAGTTAGTTGTCTTATACAAATTATTATTGATATTATCATTTGTAAGATAACTATTGTTAAGGAATCATGATCAGTTATATGACCCACGTTCAACCTAGTTAATCTTTTGTTCCTTTACCGATTGTAACTGACTTCCTATTCTTACCAATTCACCCATATGTATTACTGAGTTGACTTCTAGTGGTTTTTATACTATAGTTGCAATATTACCCAATCATTTCTATTTTGGAATATCTACCCACTCCTGAAGTGCATTACTGTGCTGACTTCTAGCTTTTTTATAAGGTGGAGAATTTAATAAATAACTACCTTTACTTTTTGACTTGTTCCAATGTGATCTTTGCTCCACTATTTTTAAATATCGCTGAATGCTAAAATTTGATTGTTTATTCCGGTTACCATTAAATTTTGGCCTTTTATAATTATTTTGCCATATCTGCCTTTTTGGTACTACAGTTTCGGACAATTTGTTACCGGAATCTATTTTGATATTATTTTTTGGATAATTATTATCTAATTGACCCGATGGTTCAGTAACCGTTGTCGTCTGAATATTCTCATTTTGTACTGGCTCTGGGATATATACTTTTTCTTCCCCAATTTTCACTTTACCTCCAATGTGAGGTGCTGCCGGGGGCCATAAATTTATTTCTTGAGTTTTGTTGATGTATTTCTTTGGAATTGTATTATTATACCCTTGCAGAGGGTATTATAAAATTGGTCAGATGTTTGTAACGCTCAGAAGGAGACGTTTCCGACCCCATAAAGTATATATATTCTTGATCAGCATGAGAAGCTGAGTCGATATAGCCATGTCCGTCTGTCCGTCTGTCTGTGCGTACGCGTTTTACTCAGCCATCTTAAGAGCTATTGGGATGCAATTTTTTTTGTGGGCTTTTTATTACCCGGGTGAGATAAAGTATGAAAATCGTAAGGATCGGACCACTATATCATATAGCTCTAGAACAAACATTTTTGCAAAAATTGGAGTATCCCCATGAAATTTGCCAATATGATAGTATTTGACATAAATTGACAGATCCCAAAATTTGAATCTGATCGGATAAATAGAACAGAAGTTACAATCAACACAAATCGGTTCAAATGATGACCTAGTAGACAGCAAGCATGGCTGCCTACTACATCATAGTGCTGGTAAAACATCGATGTTTGCGTACCTCGATATTTTGAGTCTTTTGAAAAAAAAAACCTCGATATGTATCGATGTATCGAAGTTTAAATTAATATTTAACTTAGAGCGTAAAAATAAAGTTAAATTCGCGTTTAAAGAATAACACTGAAAGAATATTAATATTCAAAAAAAAAAAAAAATTATAAATTTCAAAACAAAAAATAACGTGTTTCATATATTTCGTTTAATTTACATAAGCAATGGTAACTAATTATTGTTATATGTTACTTTTGAGATCCATTCGTTTTTATTTACAAACACAAGTATATCAACTTGCTTGGATTTGAGAGAACTCCGTTTCTCACTTATTATAAGTCCAGCTTTGCTGAACATACGTTCACTTTCAGTGGACGTTGCAGGAACACAAAGAAATTTTTTAACACAGTACTTAAAGCTGTGATCATTTGAAGTCTGCAAAGTAAATGTATTGTCATTAAACGATATAATTATTTTAATATCTATATATTCCTACCTTCCAGTAATCCAGTGGACGGGCTTTGGAGTCAGAGTTTTCAGTGTTGAAATATTGACGCATTCCCAGAATTGAATCCATCCGATTACTGTGAATCTTTGTAGAATTCCTTAAATCAAGAAAATTGAAAAGTGGCTCTTGTGTAGCAGAAGATATTGGTGCTGGCAGGCTGGAGGAAGTTGGGCATGGTACGTTAATTGCAGAAAGCTCATTTTCCAAAAATTTCACAGCCTCAGATGTATTGGGCTCTAACAAAAAGCCTTCCTTTTTGAAGCGTGGATCTAGTAGTGTTGAGATTCTTGGAATCAAACGCGATTCGTAAGGAATTAGCCTTTTTCGCAGTCCTTCTAACAAAATAGAGCAAGCTTCATTTCCTTCTTCTGTGGCCATCTTTAAATTTTGCATATTATGAACAATGCCACAAACAACAGGAATCACCATTGATATTGTTACTGAGCTGCTCGATGAAGTATAAAGTGTCGCGTGTTCAAACGGAGAGAGAACTTGAACTAATTCTTCCAAAATAGAAATTTCGTCTGCTGTTAATGGTAATAAGGCTTTTGGAGTATTCAGCAATACATTGGATATTGCATCTTTTGTGGACAGAATACGTTGAATCATATAAAATGCACTATTCCACCTGGTGGGGCATTCTTGTTTCAAATTATAAGGCTTGTCTGTATTTTGTGCTTTTTTGAACTTTGCATAAGCCACACTGCTGCTCTTAAAAAAAGTAACTATGCTTTTACATTTATTTATTATGGGCTTAATTTTGTCACTTTTTAAGCAATCCTGAACAGCTAAATTAATTGTGTGAGCGAAGCAAGGAAAATTTATTTTCTCGATCATACTACAAGCCAATTTCATGTTAGCAGCATTGTCCGTCACTATGGCAGTAACTTTGCTTAGCACTCCCCATTCATTTAAAACGTCCAACAATGATTTGGATATGTTTTTTGCTGAGTGGTTTTCTTCGTCTATGAGCTTTTTTGTTGATAAAACTGCTGTACGTAATTGGAAATCTTCAGTAATGAAGTGACAAGTGACTGTTAGAAACGCTTCATTTGCCCTGGATGTCCAGCTGCCCGTGGTAATAGCGCAATGATCAACCTTTTCAAGAATAATTTTTAGTTTTGCGCTCATAGTTGTGTAAAGCTGGTGCATGTGCACATCACGGAATGTTCCTCGCGATGGCAACTCGTATTTTGGATCGAGCGTTTTCAACATATGACGAAAGCCTTTGTTTTCAACCACTGAATATGGACGAAGATCCGACGCTATAAAATATGTCACTGCACTATCCAGTGCTTTTTTTCGTAGCGATGACGGTTCGTACTTATCTTGAAAATAAGAAGAAATAGAGCCTGCGGCCATCGTTCCCCGAACTTCAGACGCAGTCAAATTGGGATGAATGAGTTTCAAATGTTTCCATAAATTTGTTGTGTTTCCGCTGGTTGAGTAAGTTTTGGCACATTTTTTGCACTTTGCCGATTTCCCATTCGAAGATTTTATAAAGTAGTCCCAAACTATAGACTTCCCATATTTTGTCCGTTTATTGGGTGTCTCATCATTTTCATCGTTAGAGTCAGTATCGCAATCTACACAGAAGAACGTACATATGTATTTATTAATATGTTAAAAATGGAAATACATGCCACATGTGTGTCTCACTTGTGATGTTTACCTTTGTCATTAAAATCCTTGAGAAATTTGTCCATGTCTACAGCACTGCCAACACCAATATCCTAAAATAACGAGGCATTCAATTAATCTTTTGCTTTCAATGTTTATAAACACAATTATAATTTTTAACTTACCTAGCTTTTTACTTTCCCGCAAATTTTTTGTAAGTGATGATCATTTTTTTAGTGATGCGAAAAACCTCGAAACCTCGAAACATCGAAGTTAAAATATCGAATACCCGCAAGAAAATAAAAAACCTCGATGTATCGATGAAACATCGATACAATTCCCAGCTCTACTACATCATCATGAAATCAAAAAGAGCACATGCATACACAAACACAGACGCAGCGCTACAAGAACTGTATGTGTATGCGTGTTGTGCTTTGCTTAGGAAATGATGCAAGAAGAAAGAAAATTTATTATAAAAAGAGAAATAATTTGAATGTTTTGTTTGTGTATTGATGAATTCAGTTGCAGGGAAAGAAATTTCAAAATGTAAAAAAATTATTGCCAAAGACTGCAAGGGTATATAAACTTCGGCATTGCCGAAGTTAGCTTCTTTGATATTTTTATACCCTTGCAAAAAGGGTATATTAATTTTGGTCAGAAGTGTGCAACGCATAGAACGAAGCATCTCAGACCATATAAAGTATATATATTCTTGATCAGCACGACGAGACGAGTTCAAATAGCCATGTCGTCCGTCCGTCCGTCCGTCCGTCCGTCTGGATCAACGCGAACTCCTCCGAGACCGTAAGAGCTACAGAGCTGAAATTGCACGTAGGCTTGTATATACTCGGATTCAGCCGGATCGGACCACTATATCATATAGCTCCCATACAAACGTCAAAGTCACGAAACAGTGACTTTCTCAATAACTTCATTAATTTTATAGCTATTGTCATAAAAGTTGGTATATGTCAGTTTTATGTTCTTATTAATGATTGTGCCAAATTCGATCAAGATCGGGTACTATATCATATAGCTCCCATACAAACGGCAAAGTCACGAAACAGTGACTTTCTCAATAACTTCATTAATTTTATAGCTATTGTCATAAAAGTTGGTATTTGTCAGTTTTATGTTCTTATTAATGATTGTGCCAAATTTGATCAAGATCGGGTGACTATATCATATAGCTCCCATACAAACGGCAAAGTCACGAACAGTGACTTTCTCAATAACTTCATTAATTTTATAGCTATTGTCATAAAGTTGGTATTTGTAGTTTTATGTTCTTATTAATGATTGTGCCAAATTTGATCAAGATGGTGACTATATCATATAGTCCCATCAACGGCAAAGTCCAACGTGACTTTTCAATAACTTATTAATTTTATAGCTATTGTCATAAAAGTTGGTATTTGTCAGTTTTATGTTCTTATTAATGATTGTGCCAAATTTGATCAAGATCGGGTGACTATATCATATAGCTCCCATACAAACGGCAAAGTCACGAACAGTGACTTTCTCAATAACTTCATTAATTTTATAGCTATTGTTATAAAAGTTGGTATTTGTCAGTTTTATGTTCTTATTAATGATTGTGCCAAATTTGATCAAGATCGGGTGACTATATCATATGTACAACGGCAAAGTACGAAAAGTGATTTTTTAATATTCTTTTTTAGTATTGTCGTGATTTAAACGTGTTTTTGAAATTAAATGTGCCAATTTGGTCAAGATCGGGTGACTATATCATATAGCTCCCATACAAACGGCAAAGTCACGAACAGTGACTTTCTCAATAACTTCATTAATTTTATAGCTATTGTCATAAAAGTTGGTATTTGTCAGTTTTATGTTCTTATTAATGATTGTGCCAATTTGATCAAGATCGGGTGACTATATCATATAGCTCCCATACAAACGGCAAAGTCACGAACAGGATCTCTCAATAACTTCATTAATTTTATAGCTATTGTCATAAAAGTTGGTATTTGTCAGTTTTATGTTCTTATTAATGATTGTGCCAAATTTGATCAAGATCGGGTGACTATATCATATAGCTCCCATACAAACGGCAAAGTCACGAACAGTGACTTTCTCAATAACTTCATTAATTTTATAGCTATTGTCATAAAAGTTGGTATTTGTCAGTTTTATGTTCTTATTAATGATTGTGCCAAATTTGATCAAGATCGGGTGACTATATCATATAGCTCCCATACAAACGGCAAAGTCACGAACAGTGACTTTCTCAATAACTTCATTAATTTTATAGCTATTGTCATAAAAGTTGGTATTTGTCAGTTTTATGTTCTTATTAATGATTGTGCCAAATTTGATCAAGATCGGGTGACTATATCATATAGCTCCCATACAAACGGCAAAGTCACGAACAGTGACTTTTCTCAATAACTTCGTTAATTTTTAAGCTATTGTCGTAAAAGTTGGTATTTGTTAGTTTTATTGATTATAAATTTGTGCCAAATTTGGTCAAGATCGGGTGACTATATCATATAGCTCCCATACAAACGGCAAAGTCACGAACAGTGACTTTCTCAATAACTTCATTAATTTTATAGCTATTGTCATAAAAGTTGGTATTTGTCAGTTTTATGTTCTTATTAATGATTGTGCCAAATTTGATCAAGATCGGGTGACTATATCATATAGCTCCCATACAAACGGCAAAGTCACGAACAGTGACTTTTCTCAATAACTTCGTTACTTTTTAAGCTATTGTCGTGAAATTTAATAAACGTTAGTTTATTGAAGCTATAAATGTGCCAAATTTGGTCAAGATCGGGTGACTATATCATATAGCTCCCATAGAAACGATAGGTGGAAAACAGTGACTTTCATCAAAAAGTTCGTTATATCCTATGCTAAGATTGAAGGCCGTTCTTTCGCAAACATTAGTCTTTTTGGATAAAACGTTTTTACACTTTGATGGCTATGGGTAAGGAAAGAATTACCAAAACAGTTGCAAGGGTATACAAACTTCGACGCGGTCGAAGTTAACCCCGGCCCTCTGGTTTATTTTGAACTTTACCTTTCTTTTTCTCCCAACGTTGTTCAAACCCTGTGACATCTATTGTTGTTGCCACTACAGATTTATTCTGATTTGATTTGGTGCATCCCGAGAGTATTTTGAGTATTTTGGCCTAGCAGGCCATCAATCTTTGTAAATCCCCCTTTTAAGATTTGGGGATATTCGTTTACTCCCATTATTATATCAACCCTACCAGGTTTATTAAAGGTAGGATCAGCTAGCACGTAAGTTTGCCATTTTGACATATCCACGTTTGCTATTTTTAATGGAAGAGCTTTCATTAACTTTGGCAACACAATTGCCTCAACCTTTAGATGTCGTTTCCAGGGATTTCGCGTCTTTACATTTTGATTTTTTGGATTTTATGGAGGACACGCACCTTATTTCTGTATATTGTTTAATTTTAGGTAATTTTAATATTTGAGCCGCATCTTCGGACAAAATGGTACTCTGTGAACCATAATCAATAAGGGCTCTTAGAGTCTTATATCCTCCATTTACATTTTTTACTTGTATTGCAGCCGTGGCCAACAGTGTTGGTTGTGCTGTTACACAAGTACTAAATCTTTCCTGTGTTTCTTCAAAATGGAATAAGGTATGGTGTTCCTTACTGCACGATGAACAGACCATTTCATTAGTGCACACCTTATTGCTTGAATGGTTCAAGCATCTTATGCAAAGCTGCACTTTTTTGGCTGTTTCATACCTTTCAGTAGGTGTCAAACCTTTAAACATATAGCACTTATACGCTTTCTGCCCGGCAATTTTGCAATTCGGACATTTATCTTCGACTTCCGCATAATTTTACACAGTTTTTAGCGGTTTTTTCTCTTCTTAGCTCATGGCACTTAGCGAGCAATATCTTTGCTCCAAGTATTCCATGACATCAGATAGCATTTGAATTTGCCTTGTTTTTCTAATCTGACTCTCATACAATTGTGGAGCCTCTCTGTCAAATTTCCTTAGTAGGAGTTGTGCGAATATGACGTCAACTTCATCGGACAAATTTGCTTTTATTTTAATTAAGTAAACTGACTCATTAACCATGTCAATCACTCCTTTAACACTTTTTGCGGGTTCATTGTTGATCATCGGTAAATCAACAATCCGACTTAATTGTTTGGAAAATACCCTCCGATTATTTTCATATCGCTTGGTTAACAATTCCCAAGCGGCACTATAATTGTCAGCTGAACCTGACAATAGATGGGCTACCATGCTCCTTGCTTCGCCCTTTAACGCGGATTTTAAATAATTGAATTTAAGTGTCAGACTTATATCTCTTTTTTCAATTAATTCCGCAAATAATTCCACAAACAGGTCCCATTCTCTAGGTTCCTCAGAAAATGTGGGTACCTGTATTTTCGGCAACACCGGTAATTCGCCATTCACGGTTACATTTTCAATCTTACTTTCCTTATTGTTTATTTTCATTTCTAATGCTGATACTGAATTCCGCGACATCGAATTCTAAATCATCCATAGTATTTTTTAAATTTAGCATCTTTTGTCAAACCCTGACACGCCTGTACTTTCTCCCATAAATAATTGATCTTATTAATATATATTATGCATGTCTCAATGCCTGTTGAATTATCTATAGTACGTAAATCTTTGGTTACCCTATCCAAATATTCCTGAAGTTGTCGGACTATATCCATAAATATCTCCTGGTTTCCACTACCGTTTTCATGACTGGAGGTCCATTCCGCCGACTCTCCTTTGCTATCATCAAACTTTTCTGACATATTCGCTTCTGCTTCAACTAACACTGACTTACTAGTGCTTGGTTTTTCTGACTCTCCTGTAGCTATTATTTTGGCAACTATATTTAACACCCCTTCATGTATTTTATCTGTGAAATACTGGTGATCGAAAGTCCCTAGCTTTCTGCAATTTGTTATGACTCCTAATCTCTTTTACTTCCTCGATCACTTTGCTAGTTTTGTTTGTGGGATCTAGTGCTTCTAACTGCCTTAACCTGGTATGCAACTCTAACTGCTTCCCTAACAACTTTTCAGTTTTGTTAACAAACATTTTTGTCTTATGCGAATATTAGGATATCGATACAAATATATAATAATAAAAATAGATAGATATACTTATAACTATCTTAATTTATATCTTATATGATAATCCTGTTGTTGACACCGTTCACTGTTGTCCTCCAAGCAGAGTTTGCCAAGTAGGTTTTGCCGATGGTCTGCTGCTGCTTGTCTGCCAATGGTTAGGGGTTGCCGATAGCTTACATTCGCCTCGCCTCCAGTCGCCTCTTGTTTGCAGCTATCTTGCTCTGCTGCTGGCTCTAGTTGCCGACTTGCAATTATATATATATATATATATATTATTTTTTTTTTTAACGTTTAATTTATTTGTTGAATCTACTCTTAAATTAGAGCCTAACAACAAGTTTGAGATATTTTTCTTAATCTAGTACTTATGATATATCCAGGGGATATTGCAGGCGGCCCTAATCATTTATTATTGGGTTGGTCTGTCATTTCTTTTAAGACGAGTTCTATTATTAGTTCGCGTAAGGGAATTGGCAAGAACATTAGGGTGTACATCCAGTTTCGCAGAATACTTTAGTTGTTGACTACCTATTTCATATTTTACGCTAGGTATATTTAGATCATTTTGAATGTTGTCGTTCCGTATGTACCACGGAGCCCCAGTGATTGATCTTAAAATCTTCGACTGCGCCCTTTGTATAATGTCGATATTGCTGGTACTTGCATTTCCCCATAGTACGGCGCCGTAAGTCCAGATGGGTTTCAGTACGGAGTTGTATAGGAGGACTTTATACTCCAGACGTAGAGGGGACCGAGCATTGATGATCCAATGTAAGCTACTCGCTTTCAGTTTAAGCTGTAACTTTTTTGCCTCGATGTGCTTACGCCAAGTTAGTCTTCTGTCTAGGTGGATACCAAGGTAAGTGACATCCGCGGCTTGAGGAATTGGTACATTGTTTAGCATTATAGCTGGACAGTTTCTTTTGTTAAGCGTAAATGTAACATGTTTGCATTTCTGCTCGTTGACCCGGATACGCCAGGTTGCTAGCCATTCCTCTACCACCTTGAGGTGTTCCTCTAATTTTGCAGAGGCTTGTATTGGGCATTTGGATCTGCTGAGGATTGCCGTGTCATCGGCAAAAGTGGACGTTGTAAGTCCTAAACTCGTTGGTAAGTCTGCAGTGTACAGCAGGTAGAGCAATGGGCCGAGTACACTGCCTTGCGGTACACCAGCTTCGATTTCAAAGTCAGCCGAGACGGAGCCATTACATCTTACAGCGAATTTTCTATTGTAAAGGTAAGATTCCATGAGTTTGTGGGTGTACTGTGGGAGTTTCTGCCGGATTTTGAACATTAGACCATCCAGCCAAACTCTGTCGAAAGCCTGGGCAACGTCGAGAAAGACAGCCGTACAGTATTCTTTTAGTTCGAATGCTGTTCGTATTTCGGATGTTATACGATTGACTTGTTCAATTGTCCCATGTTTTTCGCGGAAGCCGAACTGATGTGAAGGGATTGTGTTCTCCGATGCCAGAAATGAGTTTAGACGAATCTGCAGGACCTTTTCAAAAAGCTTCGAAAGACATGGCAGCAAACTAATTGGCCTATAGGATGATGGTTGGGTTTTGTCCTTTCCCACTTTAGGAATCATGATGATAGTGGACCTTTTCCATGCTCTTGGGAAGTAGCCAATTCTTATTATAGCGTTGAACATTTTGCAGATGTATTGTATGGCGATGGTAGGGAGTTCTAGGATCATTTTCGGTGTGATTAGGTCATGGCCAGGGGCTTTGTTCGGCTTTATGTGGTTTTTAATAACTGCAGTGATCTCATCCGATTGGAGTTCCGAGTACTCACTATCCGTTAATGTGCTTGAAGGGGGAAGTACAAATGAGTTTGATGTTGGATTTGGCTGGAAAACCATTTTAAGGTGTGTGGCAAATACGGATGCCCTCTCTTCGTCACTGCGGGCCCATCCACCGGTAGGACCCCTTATTGGTGAAACTGTCTCTGTAGGAGCGCTTAAAGTTGGGTGGGCTTTCCACAGAGGATGTTTAGTGCTGGATGGACTGAGCTTTTCTATGTATTTCCTTTGAGCCCAGATTTCCTCTTGTCTTAACTCCTTGGAGAGGTTGCGGCTGGCATGCCTTAGGCGAAGTTTTGCTGCTGGTGATCGAGTAACCTGCCATTCTCTTCTTAGACGTCATTTTTCCGTTACTAATTGTTCTATCCGCCGGCAGGAGGTTTAGCGTAAGTAGAGGCATGTGGAGTAGATACTCTTGCTGCAGCTCCCATCATCGACTCAAGTGTAGAGACGCACATGTCAATGTCCTCTGCAGCGTCCAGTTTCGGCGAACAGTCAATGTGGGCACTCATGTACATTTTAAATTTAAGCCAATTTGTTTTGTTGTTTGTAAGTATATATGGGCGATCAAGTACTTGAGGTCTTGTTAACAGTGTGAATAGCACTGGAGAGTGATCGGAGGTTAAATCTAGCAGTGTTTCCGCAGTGATCCGATTACGCGGAATCCTCTTGGTTACTGCGAAATCAATCAAGTCAGGCACTTTCTGTGGATCTGTGGGCCAATAAGTAGGCCTACCCGGTGAGACGCAATCCATCTTATTGAGGGGGTTGACTATTGTGTTGTACAACTGCTTGCCTTTAGGATTTACCAGGCGAGATCCCCAGTGCGTATGTTTGGCGTTATAGTCCCCTGCTGCAATGAAGCGTTCTCCGAGTGTGTTAAAGAAACCGGTGAATTCCTTTTCAGAGATTGAGAATCGTGGTGGGCAGTACAGGGCAACCAACGTAGTGTTGCCGCAGCTGGTTTGGACGGTTATAGCAGTTGCTTGAAGGTGCTGTGTTTCGAATCTGTTGAGAAACGAGTGTTTTATACGGTTTTTGATTAGGATACCAGTCCCGCCATGAGCTTTTCCGTCTGGATGGTTTGTTGCGTAGAAGGCATATTTTGGTATTTGAAAATTATTTTTTGATGTTAAATGTGTTTCAGATATCAGCATGACGTCGATTTCACTTGAGTCTAGGAATAGTTGCAGTTCATTTTTGTGCTTGGAGACGCCGTTAGCATTCCAAAGACATAGACTTAGGGAAGCCATTATTTATTCTCGATAAGCTTCTGGATAAGCAGGTTTTGATTCCGCATCAGTTCCTGCATACAGTTTTGCATGAACGTCATAAAAGCAGTCATGTTTTGATTAAGTGAGATCAATAGGGCCTCTAAACCACTTGGAGTTTGCTGGCCAAGTTCTGGTGCGCTAGGTTGCGGATTCTGTAGATGGTGGAGTGACGGGGTCTCTTTCGCGGGCTCCGTCTGTCCAGTTCGGAGTACACTAGCGAAGGATACACTAGGATTGGTTGTAGCAGGCATGTTAGATGATCTAACAGCCTTGGCGAAGAATACCTCCGGTGTAGTTTTGGAGGCGTTGAAGGTGATTTTTGGTCCAGTTGGGGGTTTACGCCCGTTTAGGTGCGATTTAAGATCCTTGAAGACAGGACATCCCCTGTAGTTGGCTGTGTGGTTCCCTCCACAGTTACTGCATAGTCTTAGTGCGACGTTGTTTCTGTCCTTGGGGCAAATGCCATCTTTATGATGTTCGCCGCAGCCAACACACACTGACCTAAGATTGCAATGACACTTTTAAATGTGACATAAAGCACGCCGGACTTTATTTCACTTTTTTATGGGCGTTATGACACCCTATGGGTACATGTCATAACGCGCAGTGTCATAAGGCCCATGAGCGCTAAGACACACATTTTTGCGACATAAAGCCCACGGGCGCAATGACACTTTTAAATGTGAACTAGCGCCCACTCCAAAAGCGAAATAGCGCCCGAGGGCGCTACGACACAATTTACAAAATAGAATTACAGAATTGGTGTGTAGCGTATTCGAAATGCCATCTTTATGATGTTCGCCGCAGCCAACACACACTGACCTAAGATTGCAATGACACTTTTAAATGTGACATAAAGCACGCCGGACTTTATTTCACTTTTTTATGGGCGTTATGACACGATTAAAGGGCTTTAAAAAATAAGAAAACAAAACAATTACATTTTTTAAATATTTTATTGAAAACTCTTCAATTGTGTCGTAGCGCCCTCGGGCGCTATTTCGCTTTTGGAGTGGGCGCTAGTTCACATTTAATACGCTACACACCAATTCTGTAATTCTATTTTGTTTGATTTCGATATCTGGGCTTCGAAAACGCCACACACCAATTCTGTTTTTATTTTATTTATCGCCGCCGAAATTATTGCAGTTGCTCGACTAGCCAAACTGCTTTTATTTAACTCGGTCGCACGCACTTTTTATTTATTAAGCAGTATTTTGCTTTTTATATCATACTCTGTCTCTTACCACTGGTGGGTGAAAACAAGAGTTAATTTATTTTTGCTACCTTCAGCTGATCTAAGCATTTACACTTGCATAAGAATTCAGACATCAAGGAGCTGATTCAATCCCTGAGTCTCTTACCACTGGTGGGGGAAAACTGCAGAGTTCCTTTTTTCGAAGGACCAAAATGAATCCGGCTCGAAGGACCCAGTCTTCATTCGTTGAATTCAAAATATGAACTGATTTTATTTACAAAAGTACGGAGTTTATATAGGATTATCTTAGGCTCTAGGAGGTAACAATTGTTCTTAGAAGATCTTATTCTAGGCTCACACCCACGTATTTGGGGGTTGAAAATTTATTATTATTTTGGGCACGGTGTCGGCCACTTGACATCCTGCCGTGGTGATCTTTTGGGTTAGTTTAGAATTACAAGTGCTTTTCCCACATCGTGTGTGGCTGATTCTAATTCTAGACATATGCTAGGTTATTTGTTTGGTACAAAGGTACAGTTGTATTGTATTTTCTTTAGTGCATCTGATTTGGTGAAGCCAGCTCAGATGAACACTATGTTTATTCTTAAACAGCAGCTATACAAGCATCTTTTATATAACAATTATACAAGCTGCTAAAACCATTCTAAAGCCGCCATTTGATATCTTACAGCCGCCATCCTCTATATAACAGCTAGACAAGCTGCTGGAACCATTCTGCAGGCGCCATTTTGAGCCTAACAGGCGCAATCTTTTATCGAAATGCTATAAAAGCTGCTGGATTTATTCTGCAGCCGCCATTTTAAGTCTTATAGCCGCCATCTTTTTTATAACAATTAAACAAGCTGCTGGAACCATTCTACAGCCGCCATTTTAACTCTTACAGCCGCCATCCTTTATATAACAGCTATACAAGCAGCTGGAAACCATTCTACAGCCGCCATTTTGAGTCTTACATCCGCCATCTTTTTGTATAACAGCTATACAAGCAGCTGGAACCATTCTACAGCCGCCATTTTGAGTCTTATAGCCGCCATCCTTTATATAACAGCCATTCAAGCTGCTGGAACCATTCTACAGCCGCCATTTTGAGTCTTATAGCCGCCATCTTTTATATATCAATTATACAAGCTGCTGGAACCGTTCTACATACGCCAGCCTTTATATAACAGCTATACAAGCTGCTGGAACCATTTTACAGCCGCCATTTTGAGTCTTACAGCCGCAATCTTTTATAAAAAAGCTCTAAAAGCTGCTGGAACCATTCTGCAGCCGCCATTTTGAGTCTTATAGCCGCCATCTTTTATATATCCAATTATACAAGCTGCTGGAACCATTCTACCGCCATTTTGAGCCTTATAGCCCTTTATATAACAGCTATACAAGCTGCAGGAACCATTCTACATCCGCTATTTTGAGTTTTATAGCCGCAGTCTTTTATATAACAGCGATTCAAGCTGCTGGAACCATTCTAGAGCCGCCATTTAGAGGTTTTAGCTGCCATCCTGTATATAGCAGCTGAATAGGGATTTCCGAAGAGAAAAGAAAATAACCCAATCTTCATTCGTTGAATTCAAAATATGAACTAATTTTATTTACAAAAGTACGGAGTTTATGTAGGATTATCTTAGGCTCTAGGAGGTAACAATTGTTCTTAGAAGATCTTATTCTAGGCTCACACCCACGTATTTGGGGGTTGAAAATTTATTATTATTTTGGGCACGGTGTCGGCCACTTGACATCCTGCCGTGGTGATCTTTCGGGTTAGTTTAGAATTACAAGTGCTTTTCCCACATCGTGTGTGGCTGATTCTAATTCTAGACATATGCTAGGTTATTTGTTTGGTACAAAGGTACAGTTGTATTGTATTTCTTTAGTGCATCTGATTTGGTGAAGCCAGCTCAGATGAACACTATGTTTATTCTTAAACAGCAGCTATACAAGCATCTTTTATATAACAATTATACAAGCTGCTAAAACCATTCTAAAGCCGCCATTTGATATCTTACAGCCGCCATCCTCTATATAACAGCTAGACAAGCTGCTGGAACCATTCTGCAGGCGCCATTTTGAGCCTAACAGGCGCAATCTTTTATCGAAATGCTATAAAAGCTGCTGGATTTTTTCTGCAGCCGCCATTTTAAGTCTTATAGCCGCCATCTTTTTTATAACAATTAAACAAGCTGCTGGAACCATTCTACAGCCGCCATTTTAACTCTTACAGCCGCCATCCTTAATATAACAGCTATACAAGCAGCAGAAACCATTCTACAGCCGCCATTCTGAGTCTTCTGCCATCTTTTGTACAACATCTATACAAGCAGCAGGAACCATTCTACAGCCGCCATTTAGAGTCTTATAGCCGCTATTATTTATATAACAGCCATTAAAGCTGTTGGTACCATTCTGCAGCCGCCATTTTGAGTCTTATAGCCGCCATTTTAAACTTTATAGCCGCTATCTTTTACATAACAGTTATACAAGCTGCTGAAACCATTCTACAAACGCCATTTTAAGTGTTACAGCCGCCATCATTTATAAAACAGCTATACAAAGCTGCTGGAACCATTCCATAGCCGCCATTTTGAGTCTTATAGCGCCATTCTTTTTATACTAGCCATTCAGGCTGCTGGAAACATTCTGCAGCGTCATTTTGAGTCTTACAGCCGTCATTTTTTTTATATAACAGCTATACAAGCTTCTGGCACCATTCTACAGCCGCCTTTTTGGGTCTTATAGCCGCCATCTATTGTATTCCAGCTATACCAGCTTCTGGAACCATTCTTCATCCGCCATTTTGAGTCTTATAGCCGCCACCTCTTATATACCAGCCATACAAGCTGCTAGAACCGTTCTACATCCGTTTTTTTTAGTCTTGTAGCCGCCGTCCTTTATATAACAGCGATTTAAGCTGCTGGAACCATTCTGAGTCTAATAATCTCCATCTTTTGTACAACATCTATACAAGCAGCAGGATTCTTTTTAAAACCGCCATTTTGAGTCTTATATCCGCTATTCTTTATATAACAGCTATACAAGCTGCAGGAACCATTCTAAAGCCGCCATTTTGAGTTTTATTGCCGCTGTTCACGCCACCGGGTGAACAGCAGTGAGCGGCGAAGAGCAGTGAGGAATGAGGAGGGTTTTTTGATCCTCGGCGTCTACGGTCACACCAGGAGGGGTGACTTGATTTTCTGATGGGCGCCGCCATTACACTCCAGTACGAACTTTCAACCCGAACACCCGTTCTTTTTGATTGTGCTCTTTCTTTCTCTCGAATTGTACATATTTTAACCCGAAACATTTCGTGTGTGTCGGGCGAGTCACAGGTGTGAATATTCAATAATAAAGCATAAGTTTTTGTAACCGAAGTTATCGCGCGTTATTAATTCATCACTCGCTCACCACCCGAAGAAATTGGCACCCGCCAACTACTTGTATTTTGATTCGGATCCTTCCGCCCCTCCACGAACATTGGTCTTTCGAGCCGGATATCCTTCCGCTCCTCCAGCTTGCATCGGCGGAATTCCTGATAAGTACAAAATTTCATTATTCATTTCATTTGCCCCTACATACTAATAAAAGTGTGAGGTTTCCCGCTCTTCCATAGCGACCTGCACACTTTTATATACATATATTGTATGTACATACCTGACCTATTCCAAGGTTACATGGTAGTTCCCAATCCATAACGTGTTTGTCCAACGTTCGGTTTCCATTTCACCACAGGAGTTTCTTTATGTTTTTTTTCTCTGCCGCACTTGTCCAATTTTTACATACGTACATACATATGTAAAACTCGTGACATCACATGTACATGTATTTTCCACAGCTGTTCGCCAAGTCCGCGTAAAAAAGGCAAAGAAATTATTAAAGTGTTATAAATAAAAAAAAAAGGAAATAGTAATCCAAGTGTTCACCGCGATTTCTTATGTGTTCGGATTATTTCCAGTGCCCAATTAATTTCCTCACGCGCGTATTCGCCCACCGGCATATCCACTTACATACATACATCGTCATCTGTTGATGTACGCGCATATGTATATATCCACGTACATATAATTCATTCGCACTTTACCACAGAACAAAAGATTTAAATAGCGATTAACGTAGACACCGCGATTTCGGGTCTGTTCGAATTGATTCAATTACAAAATTAATTTCCTCACGCGTATCCGCAAACCGGTGCACTTGCTTACATACATACATACATCGTCATATATTGATGCACGCATATGTACATATCCACAACACATAATCTATTTCGGTGTCGCACATTGATTTAACAAAAAAAAAGGAGGGGAAAGGAACCCAACTAAATAACAAATTACTTACGTTTTTTGTGTGAACGACACGCGTGCATACATCCATACATACTTACCTGTGTACTTACTATGTATGTACGTACATACATATATCAAGCATCCGTCCACACGCACTGATCGTTTACTTGCTTCCTTTCGCGCACACCACTCGCGGTGTGTAAAAGCGTCCGTTTTGTTCTTTTTATATTTTTTCCTCTCCGCACAACCACAAAAAAAAAAAAAAATTAATATGACAAAACCAAAAACCAAATTTGTAAACAGCGACCGACAGCTGTTTTCGGAGTAGTGGTGGCACGTGAGTCGAGTCGTGATATCGATAGGCGGCTCAAGCGCCACAAAAAACAAACCCCTTATTTCCGACTCCCGGTTTTTTCGCCCATATATATCTAGAGAGATGCATGAATGATCAAAAAAACATGAATTCATTTTAACAAGCATCTAAAATGCAAATGATTTATATATCCATCGACATTTGAAAATCGATTTAAATGGCAGTGAGTTTGCGACGTATAATATCAACCGCACCACATTTATAAATAAACAAAACGATATTGATTGAGTCAGAAATCGAGCCAATGAGTTGCTATGATATCGAATCCATTCGATTTTAAATTCATATGATTTTTAGTATTTTGTATTTATTTATCTTGTATATTTTTAACTATATGTAATTACTTTACCACCAAACTAGTGTGGTCGGTGGTTATATATGGGGACCTACTCAAACTTTAATACTGTTGTTATCGGGTTTTCGAACCCCAGACAGTAATAGAGATGTGTTTTTTCCAACTAGTGAAGTAATATTAAAAGGTAGATCCATCGTGTATATGATGGATTAGCAAATATTATGTTGTATAATATATTAGATAGCCTTGTGGCAACTAGGAATCTAATTTAGAAAAATTCCATTTTACAAGATTTGTCCCAAATTGTCCAATCCATAACTGCTCACTAAAGTATTTTCGTGTATAGCATATTTTAATTTTAATAGCACTCATTTCGACATTATTTTCACTACATTTTAAAGCTTTAAAACGTTTCAATAAAAATGAGACAATTCGAATAATTCGAATGTTTCGAGTGCCTCAGTACAATTCGATGCTTTGACACTCAATTCATTACCTTTCATTAAACAGAGTTACGTATTTTTAGAGATTTGACAAGTACTAACTCACACTCATTCATTTCATTGTGTAGTTGCCACTCATTCATTTGAATTCAATTCGAATGGATTCATTTGACTTTGATTTTTCTCTCATTCATGCAGCTCTCTAATATATATCTATATATATATATATATCAATAAATACATATTCATCTTTTCCAGCACTATCGTGCCCATATTTATATATCCATCCACATTTCTAAATCATATATGATTTTTTCCGCCAGTATTTTACGCGCATATATATAACCGCCCATATTTATAAATAAATACATACATATTTTTGTAGCACTATCGTGCCCATATTTATATATCCACCCATATTTATAAATCATATACGATTTTTCCGGCCAGTATTTTGCGCGCATATATATAACCGGCCATATATATAAATAAATACATATATATTTTTCCAGCACTATCGTGCCCATATTTATATATCCACCCATATTTATAACTTATATATATAGTTTTTTTTCGGTCCGTATTTTGCGCGCTATATATATGCGCCCATATTTATAAATAAATCCATATATATATATTTTCTCCAGCACTATCGTGCCCATATTTATATATCCATCCATATTTATAAATTATATATATAATTTTTCGGCCAGTATTTTGCGCGCATATATATATCCGCCCATATTTATAAATAAATACATATATATTTTTCCAGCACTATCGGGCCCATAATTATGTATCCGTCCATATTTATAAAGTATATTATTAATTTTTTCCGGCCAGTATTTTCCGTGCATAGGAACGTCATCACACCCTGCTGCATCCTAGTGACGTGTCGTCGTCCGCCGCGCAACCCACACCATTCGGTGCCACAGAACGTCCACGAACGGGCAATCAGCTCACAAATGCTCAAAGCTATTTTCCATCTAGCCCAGGATGGATGGGTTCTGTGGGGGGCAAATCATGCCTGACACTCCGGTGACTCGTTTAGGTTTCGCTGCACGGACGCGAGTCAATCCAGAAGCAAAACTTGATGTACTTCTCACCAAGTTTTGGGAGGTGGAAGACCTTCCTGCAAAGCCGGAAAAGGAGGACGATGTATTCTGCGAGCGGAATTTTCAGGAGACCACCCGAGGGGAAGGACGGCCGATATATTGTGTCCTTCCGTTCAAATGTCGAACAGGGCGATGTGTTAGTCATTCGATAAGCGCTTGACCTAGGGATGTATAGGAATTGGGCCATATGAGTCGGGTGACGCCGCCTCAAGATGGGAAAAACTTCTTTCCCCCCCATCACGCGGTTTTTAAGCCCGATAGCACCACCACCAAGGTACGCGTGGTATTTAACGCGTCAAGCCCCTCCACACGAGGCGTCAGCCTTAACGATGTCTTGCACACCGGGCCTACGCTTCAGGCCGATCTCACGCTTCAGGTACTGAAATGGCGTTTCTTTCAATTCGTTTTCAACGCTGACATAACACAGATGTATCGACAAATCCGAGTCGACCCCAGGCATACCCCCTTTCAGCGGATCCTCTACCGGGATCGCTGCGGCAATATTCAAGACTACCAGTTACAAACCGTCACGTTTGGGGTTAACTGCGCGCATTCTTGGGATCCGATTCTTTACAACTAGCCCAGACGTGCAAGTGTACCCTCAGGCGAGCGAAATCCTTCGGAACTACATGTATGTTGATGATGTCCTTGCCGGCGCTCATACTGAAGACGACGCCCGTCTCGCCATACGAGAGCTTCAGCCCAACTGCGGGCTCTCCCGCTTCGGAAGTGGACTTCCAATAAGAAGGAAGTACTTCAAGCTATCCCGAGAGAGCACCTGCTGCGAGAGGACTTTCTCGAGCTGGAAGACGCGAGCACGGCAAAAACCTTGGGAATCCGCTGGCAAACCGCCGAGGACGTCTTTTTCTTCACCGTAGCGGACCCACCATTGCAGGAGTCGATCTCCAAGAGGCAGGTTCTGTCCCATATCGCCAAACTCTTCGACCCCGCTGGCTGGCTAGCCCCATTTGTTATCCGAGCAAAGATATTTATGCAGCAAATCTGGCTAACCGAACTGGGCTGGGATGACGCCCTGCCACCTCTCCTGCTGCAGCAATGGCACGAATTCCTGCAGGATTACCCAGGCCTCAGTCAACTCCGCATTCCCCGTTGGCTGAACACCAGCGATACGCTCTCGTGGGAGCTTCATGGCTTCTGTGACGCATCCCAGAAAGCGTATGGAGCAGCCCTATACGTGCGGGTTCGGTGTCGCGATCAAGTAAGCGTCCATTTATTAACGGCTAAGACCCGCGTGGCCCCAGTCAAAACAGACTCGCTGCCTCGGCTGGAGTTGTGCGGAGCGGTTCTGCTAGCCGATCTCTGGGCGTCGATCGTTCCTGAACTCCCACCACCACTCCACCATTGTGTTGGCCTGGCTCAACAAACCCTCTCCAAAAGCACCGGTGGCCAAAGCTGGTCACATGTACGTTCCGAGGACAACCCTGCTGATCTGGCAAGCCGCGGAACCTCCGCGGCCGAGTTATCGGCCAGTATCCTTTGGTGGCATGGGCCGGACTGGCTCCAGAGGGACCCCGAGTACTGGCCAACTCTCCATAATGAACTTCCAGACACCCAGCTGGAGCAACGAGTCCAGTGCCACACCGCCGCGACCACCCTACTCGATGACATAAGCGAACGGTTCTCGGACTACGGTAAAGCATTGCGAGTCACCGCGTACATCCTACGCTTCGCCGCCAAAGGGACGTCGACGCCTTCCACAGCCCACCTCATCAATGAGGAATTGCTCTCCGCTGAGCGCGCCTTGATCCGGACCTCCCAGCGCCGAGAATACATCGCGGAGATACGGGCCTTGGGTGAAGGGCGACCCCTTCCGACATCCAGCACGCTACTCAATTTAAACCCCTTCCTCGACCAGCATGGGATACTCCGCGCCTGTGGACGACTACGGGCCGCTGAGTCCCTCCGGTACGATGAACGTCACCCGATTCTCCTCCCCTACAATACTCATTTCACGCGCCTGCTTGTTGAATTCGCCCACCGCATCACGTTGCATGGCGGCAATCAACTGATGGTTCGGTATCTGCGCACCAAGTTCTGGATCCCACGGATAAAGAACCTAGTGAAGTCCCACATCAAGGGGTGTAAAGTCTGCATCGTGCATCGTCGACGACTGCAGACTCAGATGATGGGTGATCTCCCTCGAGAGCGCATCACGTACTCCCGGCCCTTCACCCACACGGGCATTGACTTCGCAGGGCCGTTCGAGATCAAGAACTACACCGGGCGCGCGTGTCTCATTACGAAGGGTTATGTCTGCGTCTTTGTGTGTTTCAGCACGAAGGCGATCCACCTCGAGGCGACCTCCGACCTCACCACGGAACGATTTCTCGCAGCCTTCTCCCGGTTTGTCGCACGAAGACAATGCCCCCAGCGCATTTACTCCGACAATGGCAAAACCTTCGTAGGGGCCCCAAAGGCGCTCGAAAGAGATTTCCTGAACGCCACCAAGCTTGGTATAATGAAGGCATTTCCCCAGCACATTCTATCCTGGCAGTTCATTCCGCCGAGCGCGCCCCATATGGGAGGACTATGGGAAGCCGGGGTCAAAAGTTTTAAGACTTTGTTTTACAAGTCCTCTTCGGCTGTCAAGTATACGTTCGAGGAACTATCCACTCTCCTGTGTCGGATCGAAGCGTGCCTAAATTCTCCCATGAGCGAGGACCCAGAGGATCTGCTGGCACTAAGCCCTGGACATTTCCTGATTGGAGGACCGCTCGTGTCCATCGCGGAACCGGAGATCCTGGTCGAGCCTATGTCGCTGATCAATCGCTGGCAGCGACTAAAGGCAATCCAGCAGACTTTCTGCCGCCGCTGGAAGAGTGAATACCTCAAGGGCTCCACAAGCGTAATAAGTGGAAATCACCGGCTCGTAGTCTCCAAGCCGGCGACCTCGTGATCGTCTCCGAAGACAATCTCCCTCCAATGAGTGGCGCTTAGGGCATTGAGGCACTCTGCCCGGGCAGACGGCCTGTCCGAGTGGCTGATGTCACAACCGCGCGTGGGTCTATCCGAAGACCCGTAGCGAAGCTCATCTTGTTGCCAGACAACAGGAGTCCTGAGCCTAAAGACCTATCGTGACGTCCAATCCCTCTATGTTCCGTTCGAATGTCCTCGTCTCCGTGCATGTTGTCCGTTCCCGTGCATCGACTAATCCACTCCCCCCTACGTAATCTTTTTCGTTACAGTTCATTCAACTCGCACCTCCACAGCAACATGGCCCCCAAGCGTCTGCCGCACCGCCGCAGCAAGCGTTCGGTTCCACACGGGACGAACGTGTACCGGTGCCGGGCCTGCCGGGGGGTTCATGCACTCCGGCAGTGTCAGCGGTTCCTGAACCTCAGAGTGGAGAAGCGGCTCCGGGCGGTGCTTATCAATAAGTATTGCCCCAATTGCTTGGCGCACGAGCACTCATCCGACGCGTGTCGGACTCGCCACGGCTGCCGACGATGTGGGCAAAGGCACCATACGTTGCTCCATATGGCCGACCAACCGCCGAGACAACGCTCTGGAGCCCAGCGTCGCAGCCAGTCATCCTCCTCCAGACGTGCTGCACCAGCATCACCATCCCGTTCCCGGTCCTCGTCCGACCGCTCCGCTTCTCCGGAAGGCGCACCCGAGATCTCCCTCTCCTCTCTGCACCAAGCCAGGACGACGACCATCATGCCAACAGCGGTCCTCCGGTTGGGCAATGGTTCGAAATCTTTCGAGACCCGCGTCCTCCTCGACGCATGCGCGGCTGGGAGCCGCATCAATTCGTCATTTGCCCGGTCCCTGGGGTTGGCTGTGACCAAAGTCGGGGTCGACCAAGCCTGCACGGCCGTCCTCGAGTCGAGGACCGACCATACGTTCCGGCGGAATGTCATCTTTCGGGTCGAAGAGGACCTGCACATCCGCACTCCCAGCCGGGAAGTGTCGGCACCGGTCCGGGAGAAATTCGCCACCCTGATCCTGGCCGACCCCAACTTCCATCGGCCGGCGTGGTATCCGTAGTGCTCGGGGCAGACCTCTATCCTGAGGTCATCCAACCAGGCTGTGTGCCCGGTCATAGCGGTATTCCCGCAGCCCAGAGCACCGTGTTCGGTTGGGTCATCTCCGGCTCCTGCGGCATATAGGCGCTCCAGGACGCTGCCGTCCTCCATCCTACATATGTCCATGGTGGCAATAGCAACATGTTGCAAGGGGGCGGTATGTTCACGCCACCGGGTGAACAGCAGTGAGCGGCGAAGAGCAGTGAGGAGTGAGGAGGGTTTTTTGATCCTCGGCGTCTACGGTCACACCAGGAGGGGTGACTTGATTTTCTGATGGGCGCCGCCATTACACTCCAGTACGAACTTTCAACCCGAACACCCGTTCTTTTTGATTGTGCTCTTTCTTTCTCTCGAATTGTACATATTTTAACCCGAAACATTTCGTGTGTGTCGGGCGACCTGTGAATATTCAATAATAAAGCATAAGTTTTTGTAACCGAAGTTATCGCGCGTTATTAATTCATCACTCGCTCACCACCCGAAGAAATTTGCACCCGCCAACTACTTGTATTTGATTTTGATCCTCCCGCCCCTCCACGAACAGCCGCCATCCTTTTTATACCAGCCATTAAATGCTGCTGGAAACATTCTTCAGCCCCCATTTTGAGTCTTATAGCCGCCATCTGTAACCATTCTACAGCCGCCATTTCGAGTCTTATAGTCGCCATTTTAAATTTTCTAGCCGCCATCCTTTATATAACAGTTATACAAGCTGCTGGAACCATTCTACAGCCGCCATTTTCAGTCTGATAGCCGCCATCCTTTATATAAGAGCAATACAAGCTGCTGGAAACATTCTACAGCCGCCATTTTGAGTCTTACAGGCGCAATCTTTTATCGAACAGCTATACAAGCTGCTGGAAGCATTCTACAGCCGCATTTTGAGCCGCCATTTTGAGTCTGATGGCCCATCCTTTATATAACAACAATACATAGCTATAGAAGCTGCAGGAACCATTCTACATCCGCTATTTTGAATTTTATAGCCGCCGTCTTTTATATAACAGCGATTCAAGCTGCTGGAACCATTCTAAAGCCGCTATTTTGAGTCTTATATCCGCCATCTTTTGTATAACAGCTATTCAAGCTGCTGGAACGATTCTACAGCCGCCACTTAGAGGTTTTTAGCCGCCATCCTGTATATAGCAGCTGAATAGGGATTTCCGAAGAGAAAAGAAAATAACCCAATCTTCATTCGTTGAATTCAAAATATGAACTGATTTTATTTACAAAAGTACGGAGTTTATATAGGATTATCTTAGGCTCTAGGGGGTAACAATTGTTCTTGGAAGATCTTATTGTAGACTCACACCCACGTATATGGGGGTTGAAAATTTATTATTATTTTGGGCACGGTGTCGGCCACTTGACATCCTGCCGTGATGATCTTTCGGGTTAGTTTAGAATTAGAAATGTTTTTCCCACATCGTGTGTGGCTGATTCTAATTCTAGACATATGCTAGGTTAGTTGTTTGGTACAAAGGTACAGTTGTATTGTATTTTCTTTAGTGCATCTGATTTGGTGAAGCCAGCTCAGATGAACACTATGTCTATTCTTAAACAGCAGCTATACAAGCATCCTTTATATAACAGCTATATAAGCTGCAGGAATCATTCTACAGCCGCCATTTTAAATCTTATAGCCGCTATTCTTTTAATCACAGCCATTCAAGCTGGTGGTATCATTATGCAGCAGCCATTTTGAGTCGGATAGCCGCCATCCTTTATATACCAGCCATTCAGGCTGCTGGAAACATTCTACAGCCGCCATTTTGAGTCTGGCTGCTGGCACCATTCTATATACGCCATTTTGGGTCTTAGAGTCGCCATCTTTTGTTTCCAGCTATACAAGCAGCAAGAACCATTTTAAAGCCGCCATTTTGAGTCCTATATCCGCCTCTTTATGTAACAGCTATACCAGCTGCTGGAACCACTCATCAGCCGCCATTTTGAGTCTTACAGGCGCAATCTTTTATAGAAATGCTATAAAAGCTGCTGGATTTATTCTGCAGCCGCCATTTTAACTCTTACAGCCGCCATCCTTAATACAACAGCTATACAAGCTGCAGGAACCATTGTACATCCGCCTTTTTGAGTTTTACAGCCGTCATCTTTTATATAACAATTATACAAGCTGCTGGACATTTTTAGCTGCTGGAACCATTCTACAGCCGCCATTTTAAGTCTTACAGCCGCCATACTTCATATAACAGCTAGACAAGCTGCAAGAACCATTCTGCAGGCGCCATTTTGAGCTTTACAGGCGCAATCTTTTACAAAAATGCTATGAAAACTGCTGGAACTATTCCACAGCCGCCATTTTGATTCTTATAGCCGCCATCCTTTATATACCAGCCATTCAGGCTGCTGGAAACATTCTACAGACGCCATTTTGAGTCCTATATCCGCTATTTTTTATATAACAGCTATACAAGCTGCTGGAACCATTCATCAGCCGCCATTTTGAGTCTTACAGGCGCAATCTTTTATAGAAATGCTATAAAAGCTGCTGGATTTATTCTGCAGCCGCCATTTTAAGTCTTATAGCCGCCATCTTTTTTATAACAATTATACAAGCTGCTGGAACCATTCTACAGTCGCCATTTTAACTCTTACAGCCGCCATTTTTTATATAACATCTATACAAGCTGCAGGAACCATTGTGCAGACGCCATTTTGAGTCTTATAGCCGCCATTTTTTATAAAAGAGTAAATTAGCTAGAACCATTCTTAAAGCCGCCATTTTAAGTCTTACAGCGCCATCCTTTATATAACAGCTAGGCAAGCTGCTGGAACCATTCTACAGCCGCCATTTTAAGTCTTACAGCCGCCATCCTTTATAAAACAGCTATACTAGCTGCTGGACTACCATTCTATAGCCGCCAATTTAAGTTTTCTTGCCGCTATTCTTTACATAACAGCCATTCAAGATGGTGGTAACATTCTGCAGCCACCAATTTAAGTCTGATAGCCGGCATTCTTTATAAACCAGTAAAACAAGCTGCTGGAACCATTCTACAGACGCTATTTTAAGTCTTACAGCCGCCATTTTGAGTCTTCTAGCCGCCATTTTAAATTTTATAGCCGCCATCTTTTATATAACAGTTATACAAGCTTCCTGAACCATTCTATAACCGCCATTTTAAGTCTTCCATCCGTCATCCTTTATTGAACAGCTAGACAAGCTGCTGGAACCATTCTACAGCCGCTATTTTGAGTCTAATGGCCGCCATCCTTTATAAAACAACAATACATAGCTATAGAAGCTGCATAGCTGCTTTATTTTTATAGTTAGTTGTCTTATACAGATTATTATTAATATTATCATTTGTAAGATAACTATTGTTAAGGAATCATGATCATGTGCTGAGATCGTAATGATTCCAAAACCAGGCAAACAGGAAAGCGACCCCGCATCATACCGTCCGATCAGTCTCCTGGCGCTTCTCTCGAAAGTATTCGAAAGAATACTTTTGGCTAGAGTGCTGCCGTTGCTGGACGATATCATTCCAGACCACCAGTTTGGTTTCAGGCAACACCACGGAACCCCCGAGCAATGTCACCGCATCGTCCAAAGATTGCTCAATGCCTTTGAGGAGAAAAAATACAGCTCAGCCGTCTTCCTGGACGTAAAGCAGGCGTTCGACAGAGTTTGGCACGATGGACTCCTGTTTAAACTCAAGTCTCTGCTCCCGGCCCCTTTCTTTCTCTTGTTCAAATCATATCTGGCCGACAGAATCTTCTACATCAGATGTGACACTGCGGTATCCCGAATTGAGAAAGTGAAGGCAGGTGTCCCTCAGGGAAGCGTCCTCGGCCCCATCTTGTACACCATATACACGTCTGATCTCCCAGCTCTCCAGTCACACGATCTACTTATAGCAACCTATGCCGATGACACTGCGTTTATAGGATCAGCCTCAACCGTAAACACAACTAAATGCAACCATATCACTTTTGCTACACGAATGGGCGACTGTCCTTCAGTCAGTCTGTACGGGACTCCTCTGCCCACAGTTGACAAGGTGAAATACCTCGGCCTCACCCTCGACCGAAGACTTAACTGGAAGGCTCACATCAAGGCAAAGACAATGCAGCTTAATTTCAAGGCAAGAAGAATGCAATGGCTCATCGGTCACAAATCGCAGCTCAGTACATCAAACAAGGTGCTGCTGTATAAAGCCATACTGAAGCCCATTTGGACATACGGCATTCAGCTATGGGGTACGGCGAGTCATTCCAACGTTGAAATCTTGCAAAGATTTCAAAATAAGCTTCTGCGCAAACTGGTGCGTGCGCCGTTTTACGTCCGAAATTCAGTTTTACATAGGGACTTGAAAATCCCGTCAGTCCACAAGGAGATCCCCAGATATGGGGTCCGCCACCTCGACAGACTCACCAGTCACATCAACAGGCTTGCAGCTGACCTAGCAGATGACCACTGTCTTCGCAGGCTGAAGAGCTTGCATCCTCTTGACCTCCCCTTCATGACAGATCCCAATTGGTAGTGCTAGCTGCACCTAATTTCGGCCAGTGAAGAGTGATGACCCCAAAGCAACAAACCCTGCAGCGGCTTTTCATTTCATTTCATTGTTATGTACAACATGGCCGTTAACAAATTTAATTATTGTCCTACATTGGACAGATTTTAAATATACTTAAACACAAAAAAAAAAAAAAAAAAATTTTTAAGATAACTATTGTTAAGGAATCATGATCAGTTACATGACCTAGTTAATCTTATGTTCCTTTACCGATTGTAACTGACTTCCTATTCTTACCAATTCACCCATATATATTACTGAGTTGACTAGTGGTTTTTATACTATAGTTGGAATATTACCCACTAATTTCTGTTTCGGAATATCTACCCACTCCTGAAGTGCATTAATGTGCTGACTTCTAGCTTTTTTATAAGGTGGAGAATTTAATAAATAACTACCTTTACTTTTTGACTTGTTCCAATGTGATCTTTGCTCCACTATTTTTAAATATCGCTGATTGCTAAAATTTGATTGGTTATTTCGGTACCATTAAATTTTGGCCTTTTATAATTATTTTGCCATATCTGCCTTTTTGGTACTACAGTTTCGGACAATTTGTTACCGGAATCTATTTTGATATTATTTTTTGGCTAATTATTATCTAATTGACCCAATGGTTCAGTAACCGTTGTCGTCTGAATATTCTCATGTTGTACTGGCTCTGGGATATATTTTTTTTCTTCCCCAATTTTCACTTTACCTCCAATGTGAGGTGCTGCCGGGGGCCATAAATTTAATTCTTGAGTTTTGTTGATGTAGTTCTTTGGAATTGTATTATTTTTATTTTGAAATTTACTTTTCTTTTTCTCCCAACGTTGTTCAAGCCCTGTGACATCTATTGTTGTTGCCACTACAGATTTATTCTGATTTGATTTGGTGCATCCCGAGACGATCCAACCAAATTGAGTATTTTGGCCTAGCAGGCCATCAATCTTTTAATTTTTGTTTACTCCCATTATTTTATCAATCCTACCAGGTTTATTAAAGGTAGGATCAGCTAGCACGTAAGTTTGCCATTTTGACATATCCACGTTTGCTATTTTTAATGGAAGAGCTTTCATTAACTTTGGCAACATAATTGCCTCAATCTTTAGATGTCGTTTCCAGGGATTTCGCGTCTTTACATCTATCTTTACCTTATATTTTGATTTTTTGGATTTTATTGAGGACACGCACCTTTTTTCTGTATATTGTTTAATTTTATGTAATTTTAATATTTGAGCGGCCTCTTCGGACAAAATGGTACTCTGTGAACCATAATCAATAAGGGCTCTTAGAGTCTTATATCCTCCATTTACATTTTTTACTTGTATTACAGCCGTGGCCAACACTGTTGGTTGTGCTGTTACACAAGTATTAAGTCTCTCCTGTGTTTCTTGAAAATGGAGTAAGGTATGGTGTTCCTTACTGCATAATGAACAGACCATTTCATTAGTGCACACCTTATTGCTTGAATGGTTCAAGCATCTTATGCAAAGCTGCACTTTTTAATCATATAGCACTTATACGCTTTGTGCCTGGCAATTTTGCAACTCGGACATTTATCTTCGACTTCCGCATAATTTAACACAGTTTTTAGCGGTTTTTTCTCTTCTTTGCTCATGGCACTTAGCGAGCAATATCTTTGCTCCAAGTATTCCATGACATCAGATAGCATTTGAATTTGCCTTGTTTTTCTAATCTGACTCTCATACAATTGTAGAGCCTCTCTGTCAAATTTCCTTAGTAGGAGTTGTGCGAATATTTGCATTTATTTTAATTAAGTAAACTGACTCATTAACTATACCCTTAATTTTTTCCACGCCCCCGCCCGCCCCCGAAATTGAAAAACTTCGATTATCTCCCTAATTTTAAACCTTGTGCACGTACAAATTTGTTAACACTTAAATTTAACTAATCCAGCCTATTGACGAAAATACCAAAATTTGTAAAATCGCTGAGTAAAAATAAGCTGCAGTAATGTCATTGAGCCTAAGACGTTTTGATAGGCCTTTATCGTTTGCTGGGTGCTAGTGTGCTTAATTGGCGAGATAATCGAGATATGCTTGTAACAAGCATGTTTTGATATTTTGATTTTATTGAGGACACGACCTTTTTCTGTATATTGTTTAATTTTATGTAATTTTAATATTTGAGCGGCCTCTTCGGACAAAATGGTACTCTGTGAACCATAATCAATAAGGGCTCTTAGAGTCTTATATCCTCCATTTACATTTTTTACTTGTATTACAGCCGTGGCCAACACTGTTGGTTGTGCTGTTACACAAGTATTAAGTCTCTCCTGTGTTTCTTGAAAATGGAGTAAGGTATGGTGTTCCTTACTGCATAATGAACAGACCATTTCATTAGTGCACACCTTATTGCTTGAATGGTTCAAGCATCTTATGCAAAGCTGCACTTTTTAATCATATAGCACTTATACGCTTTGTGCCTGGCAATTTTGCAACTCGGACATTTATCTTCGACTTCCGCATAATTTAACACAGTTTTTAGCGGTTTTTCTTCTTCTTTGCTCATGGCACTTAGCGAGCAATATCTTTGCTCCAAGTATTCCATGACATCGAGAAGTTTTTTTACTACTTCATATTGTGAGCCTCTCTGTCAAATTTCCTTAGTAGGAGTTGTGCGAATATGACGTCAACTTCATCGGACAAATTTGCTTTTATTTTAATTAAGTAAACTGACTCATTAACTATGTCAATCACTCCTTTAACACTTTTTGCGGGTTTATTGTTGATCATCGGTAAATCAACAATACGACTTAATTGTTCGGAAAATACCCTCCGATTATTTTCATATCGCTTGGTTAACAATTCCCAAGCGGCACTATAATTGTCAGCTGAACCTGACAATAGATGGGCTACCATGCTCCTTGCTTCGCCCTTTAACGCGGATTTTAAATAATTGAATTTAAGTGACAGACTTATATCTCTTTTTTCAATTAATTCCGCAAATAATTCCACAAACAGGTCCCATTCTCTAGGTTCCTCAGAAAATGTGGGTACCTGTATTTTCGGCAACACCGGTAATTCGCCATTCACGGTTACATTTTCAATCTTACTTTCCTTATTGTTTATTTTCATTTCTAATGCTGATACTGAATTCCGCACATCGAATTCTAAATCATCCATAGTATTTTTAAATTTAGCATCTTTTGTCAAACCCTGACACGCCTGTACTTTCTCCCATAAATAATTGATCTTATTAATATATATTATGCATGTCTCAATGCCTGTTGAATTATCTATAGTACGTAAATCTTTGGTTACCCTATCCAAATATTCCTGAAGTTGTCGGACTCTATCCACTAATATCTCCTGGTTTCCACTACCGTTTTCATGACTGGAGGTCGCATTCCCGCGCGACTCTCCTTTGCTATCATCAAACTTTTCTGACATATTCGCTTCTGCTTTAACTAACACTGACTTACTAGTGCCTGGTTTTTCTGACTCTCCTGTAGCTATTATTTTGGCAACTATATTTAACCCCTTCATGTATTTTATCTGTGAAATACTGGTGATTGAAAGTCCCCTGCTGTAGCAATTTGTTATGATTAGGTAACCATCAATTCCTAATCTCTTTTACTTCCTCGATCACCTTGCTAGTTATGTTTGTGGGATCTAGTGCTTCTAACTGCCTTAACCTGGTATGGTACTCTAACTGCTTCCCTAACAACTTTTCAGTTTTGTTAACAAACATTTTTGTCTTATGCGAATATTAGGATATCGATACAAATATATAATAATAAAAATAGATAGATATACTTATAACTATCTTAATTTATATCTTTTATGATAATCCTGTTGTTGACACCGTTCACTGTTGTCCTCCAAGCAGAGTTTGCCAAGTAGGTTTTGCCGATAGTCTGCTGCTGCTTGTCTGCCAATGGCTAGGGTTTGCCGATAGTTTCCTGGTGGTTCGCCGTTTCTTTACATTCGCCTCGCCTCCAGTCGCCTCTTCTTTGCAACTATATTGTTGCTCTGCTGATGCCTCTAGTTGCCGACTTGCAACTATACATATATATATATATTTACACTATATTTACACTATGTAATTAAAATTTTTTTTTTTACTTTCGATATTAGGGCTTCGAATACGCCACACCAATTCTGTAATTCTATTTTGTTTGATTTCGATATCTGGGCTTCGAAAACGCCAGACACCAATTCTGTTTTTATTTTATTTATCGCCGCCGAAATTATTGCAGTTGCTCGACTAGCCAAACTGCTTTTATTTAACTCGGTCGCACGCCTTTTTATTTATTAAGCAGTATTTTGCTTTTTATATCATACTCTGTCTCTTACCACTGGTGGGGGAAAACAAGAGTTAATTTATTTTTGCTACCTTTAGCTGATCTAAGCATTTACACTTGCATAAGAATTCAGACATCAAGGAGCTGATTCAATCCCTGAGTCTCTTACCACTGGTGGGGGAAAACTGCATAGTTCCTTTTTTCGAAGGACCAAAATGAATCCGGCTCGAAGGACCAAAATGAATAGGGATTCCCAGAGAGAAGTGAAATTACCCAGTCTTCATTCGTTGAATTCAAAATATGAACTGATTTTATTGACAAAAGAACGGAGTTTATATAGGATTATCTTAGGCTCTAGGAGGTAACAATTGTTCTTAGAAGATCTTATTCTAGGCCCACACCCACGTATTTGGGGGTTGAAAATTTATTATTATTTTGGGCACGGTGACGGGCCACTTGACATCCTGCCGTGGTGATCTTTTGGGTAAGTTTAGAATTACAAGTGTTTTTCCCACATCGTGTGTGGCTGATTCTAATTCTAGACATATGCTAGGTTAGTTGTTTGGTACAAAGGTACAGGTTTTGTATTTTATTTATGCATTTTTTTATCGAAGCACTGTTATTTATTGTAATTTATATTATACAAGCTGCTGGAACCATTTTACAGCCGCCATTTTGAGTCTTATAGCCGCCATCCTTTTTATAACTTTTATAGCAAGCTGCTGGAACCATTCTACAGCCGCCATTTTAAGTCTTACAGCCGCCATTCTTAAAACAGCAGCTATACAATGCTGGAACCATTCTATCAGCCGCCATTTTGAGTGCTTTTGCCGCCATTCTTTATATAACAGCTATACAAGCTGCTGGAACCATTCTACAGCCGCCATTTTGAGTCTTACAGCCGCCATTTTTTATATAACAGCTATACAAGCTGCTGGAACCATTCTACAGCCGCCATTTTAAGTCTTATAGCCGCCATTCTTTATATAACAGCTATACAAGCTGCTGGAACCATTCTATGCAGCCGCCATTTTGAGTCTTATAGCCGCCATCCTTTATATAACAGCCATTCAAGCTGCTGGGAACATTCTACAGCCGCCATTTTGAGTCTTTACAGCCGTCATCTTTATATAACAGCTATACAAGCTGCTGGAACCATTCTACAGCCGCCATTTTGAGTCTTATAAGCCGCTTTTTCTTTATATAACAGTTATACATTCTGCTGCCATCTTTTGTTTTTTTGTATTCCAGCTATACAAGCAGCAGGAACCATTTTACAGCCGCCATTTTGAGTCTTATAGCCGCTATCCTTTATATAACAGCTATACAAGCTGCTGGAACCGTTTAATCCTCAGCCTTTATATAACTGCTATAGAAGCTGCTGGAACCATTCTACAGCCGCCATTTTGAGTCTTATAGCCGCCATCTTTTTATATAACAGCTATACAAGCTGCTGGAACCATTCTACAGCCGCCATTTTGAGTCTTATAGCCGCCATCTTTTGTATTCCAGCTATACCAGCTGCTGGAACCTTTCTTCATCCGCCATTTTGAGTCTTATAGCCGCCGCCTTTTTTATATACCAGCCATACAAGCTGCTAAAACCGTTCTACATCCGCTATTTTTAGTCTTGTAGCCGCCGTTCTTTATATAACAGCGATTTAAGCTGCTGGAACCTTTCTATAGCCGCCATTCTGAGTCTTATAGCCTCCATCTTTTGTACAACATCTATACAAGCAGCAGGATTCATTTTACAGCCGCCATTTTGAGTCTTATATCCGCTTTTTTTTATATAACAGCTATACAAGCTGCTGGAACCATTCTAAAGCCGCCATTTTGAGTTTTTTTTGCCGCTATCCTTTTTATACCAGCTATTAAATGCTGCTGGAAACATTTTTCAGCCCCCATTCTGAGTCTTATGGCCGCCATCTGTAACCATTCTACAGCCGCCATTTCGAGTCTTATAGTCGCCATTTTAAATTTTATAGCCGCCATCCTTTATATATTTTAAAGTTTAGCCGCATCCTTTATAGAACAGCTCATTAGCTGCTGGAACCATTATACAGCCGACATTTTAAGTCTTACAGCCGCCATCCCTAATATAACAGCTAGACAACCTGCTGGAACCATTCTACAGCCGCCATTTTGAGTCTTATAGCCGCCATCCTTTATATAGGAGCAATACAAGCTGCTGAAACCATTCTACAGCCGCCATTTTGAGTCTTATAGCCGCTATTTTAAATTTTATAGCCGATATCATTTATATAACAGTTATACAAGCTGCTGAACCATTCTATAGCCGCCATTTTAAGTCTTTTTTGCCGCTATACTTTATAAAACAGCCATTCAAGCTGGTGGTAACATTCTGCAGCCACCAATTTGAGTCTAGTAGCCGCCATCCTTTATAAACCAGCAAAACAAACCATTCTACAGCCGTCATTTTGAGTCTTCTAGCCGCCATTTTAAATTTTATAGTCGCCATCTTTTATATAACAGTTATACAAGCTGCCTGAACCATTCTACAACCGCCATTTTAAGTCTTACAGCCGCCACCCTTTATAAAACAGCTATATAAGCTGCTGGAACCATTCTAAAGCCGCCATTTTAAAGTCTTATTGCCGCTATTCTTTATATAACAGCCATTCAAGTTGGTGGGAATATTCTACAGCCGCCATTTTGTCTTACAGCCGCATTTTTATACGCTATACAAGCTGCTGGAACCATTCTACAGCCGCCATTTTAGTCTTATAGCCGTCATTTTTTATATAACAGCTATACAAGCTGCTGGAACCATTCTACAGCCGCCATTTTGGGTCTTACAGCCGCCATTCCTTATCATAACATCTGCTGGAACCATTCTACAGCCGACGGCCTTTATACAACAGCTATGGAATGTGCTGGAACGATTCTACAGCCGCCATTTTGAGTCTTTCAGCCACCACCCTTTATATACCAGCCATACAAGCTGCTGGAACCGTTTACATCCGCCAGTTTTTTATATAACAGCTTAAAGGAAGCTGCTGGAAACATTCTACGGCCGCCATTCTGGGTCTTATAGCCGAAATCTTTTGTACAACATCTATACAAGCAGCTGGAACCATTTTACAGCCGCCATTTTGAGTCTTATAGCCGCTCTTATACAGCTATACAAGCTGCTGGACCATTTTACAGCCGCCATTTTATATAACAGCCATTTACAAGCTGCTGGAACCATTCTACAGCCGGCGGCCTTTATACAACAGCTATGGAATGCTGCTGGAACCATCCTACAGCCGCCATTTTGAGTCTTTTAGCCACCACCCTTTATATACCAGCTCATACAAGCTGCTGGAACCTTTTTTACATCCGCCATTCTTTATATAACAGCTAAACAAGCTGCTGGAACCATTCTACAGCCGCCATTTTGAGTCTTATAGCCGCAATCTTTTATATAACAGCTATACAAGCTGCTGGAACCATTTTACAGCCGCCATTTTGAGTCTTATAGCCGCATCTTCTTATATAACAGCTATACAAGCTGCTGGAACCATTCTACAGCCGCCATTTTGAGTCTTATAGCCGCCATTTTTTATATAACAGCTATACAAGCTGCTGGAACCATTCTACAGCCGCCATTTTGAGTTTTATAGCCGCCATCCTTTATATATAACAGCTATACAAGCTGCTGGAACCATTCTACAGCCGCCATTTTGAGTCTTATAGCCGCCATCTTTTATATAACAGCTATACAAGCTGCTGGAACCATTCTACAGCCGCCATTTTGAGTCTTATAGCCGCCATCTTTTATATAACAGCTATACAAGCTGCTGGAACCATTCTACAGCCGCCATTTTGAGTCTTATAGCCGCCATCTTTTATATAACAGCTATACAAGCTGCTGGAACCATTCTACAGCCGCCATTTTGAGTCTTATAGCCGCCATCTCTTTATATAACAGCTATACAAGCTGCTGGAACCATTCTTTACAGCCGTTCCATTTATATAACAGCTATACAAGCTGCTGGAACCATTCTACAGCCGCCATTTTGAGTCTTTTATAGCCGCCATCTTTTATATAACAGCTATACAAGCTGCTGGAACCATTCTACAGCCGCCATTTTGAGTCTTATAGCCGCCATCTTTTATATAACAGCTATACAAGCTGCTGGAACCATTCTACAGCCGCCATTTTGAGTCTTATAGCCGCCATCTATTTTATAACATATCTGCTATACAAGCTGCTGGAACCATTCTACAGCCGCCATTTTGAGTCTTATAGCCGCCATCTTTTATATAACAGCTATACAAGCTGCTGGAACCATTCTACAGCCGCCATTTTGAGTCTTATAGCCGCCATCTTTTATATAAACAGCTATACAACACTATTCAAGCTGCTGGAACCATTCTACAGCCGCCATTTTGAGTCTTATAGCCGCCATTTTTTATATAACAGCTATACAAGCTGCTGGAACCATTCTACAGCCGCCATTTTGAGTCTTATAGCCGCCATCTTTTATATAACAGCTATACAAGCTGCTGGAACCATTCTACAGCCGCCATTTTGAGTCTTATAGCCGCCATCTTTTATATAACAGCTATACAAGCTGCTGGAACCATTCTACAGCCGCCATTTTGAGTCTTATAGCCGCCATCTTTTATATAACAGCTATACAAGCTGCTGGAACCATTCTACAGCCGCCATTTTGAGTCTTATAGCCGCCATTTTTATATAACAGCTATACAAGCTGCTGGAACCATTCTACAGCCGCCATTTTGAGTCTTATAGCCGCCATCTTTTATATAACAGCTATACAAGCTGCTGGAACCATTCTACAGCCGCCATTTTGAGTCTTATAGCCGCCATTCCTTTATATAACAGCTATACAAGCTGCTGGAACCATTCTACAGCCGCCATTTTGAGTCTTATAGCCGCCATCTTTTATATAACAGCTATACAAGCTGCTGGAACCATTCTACAGCCGCCATTTTGAGTCTTATAGCCGCCATTTTTTATATAACAGCTATACAAGCTGCTGGAACCATTTCTACAGCCGCCATCTGGAGTTTACAGCGCTTTTATGCCGCCATTTTTATATAACAGCTATACAAGCTGCTGGAACCATTCTACAGCCGCCATTTTGAGTCTTTTATAGCCGCCATCTTTTATATAACAGCTATACAAGCTGCTGGAACCATTCTACAGCCGCCATTTTGAGTCTTATAGCCGCCATCTTTTATATAACAGCTATACAAGCTGCTGGAACCATTCTACAGCCGCCATTTTGAGTCTTATAGCCGCCATCTTTTATATAACAGCTATACAAGCTGCTGGAACCATTCTACAGCCGCCATTTTGAGTCTTATAGCCGCCATTTCTTTATATAACAGCTATACAAGCTGCTGGAACCATTCTACAGCCGCCATTTTGAGTCTTATAGCCGCCATCTTTTATATAACAGCTATACAAGCTGCTGGAACCATTCATTCTACAGCCGCCATTTTGAGTCTTATAGCCGCCATCTCTTTATATAACAGCTATACAAGCTGCTGGAACCATTCTACAGCCGCCATTTTGAGTCTTATAGCCGCCATCCTTTATATAACAGCTATACAAGCTGCTGGAACCATTCTACAGCCGCCATTTTGAGTCTTATAGCCGCCATCTTTTTAACAACAGTCTTTATAGCCGCCATCTTTTATATAACAGCTATACAAGCTGCTGGAACCATTCTACAGCCGCCATTTTGAGTCTTATAGCCGCCATCTTTTATATAACAGCTATACAAGCTGCTGGAACCATTCACAGCTGCTGGAACCATTCTACAGCCGCCATTTTGAGTCTTATAGCCGCCATCTTTTATATAACAGCTATACAAGCTGCTGGAACCATTCTACAGCCGCCATTTTGAGTCTTATAGCCGCCATCTTTTATATAACAGCTATACAAGCTGCTGGAACCATTCTACAGCCGCCATTTTGAGTCTTATAGCCGCCATCTTTTATATAACAGCTATACAAGCTGCTGGAACCATTCTACAGCCGCCATTTTGAGTTTTTATAGCCGCCATTTTATATAACAGCTATAACATCTGCTGCAAGCTGCTGTAACCGCCATTTCTACAGCCGCCGGCCTTTATATAACAGCTATAGAAGCTGCTGGAACCATTCTACAGCCGCCATTTTGAGTCTTATAGCCGCCATCTTTTATATAACAGCTATACAAGCTGCTGGAACCATTCTACAGCCGCCATTTTGAGTCTTATAGCCGCCATCTTTTATATAACAGCTATACAAGCTGCTGGAACCATTCTACAGCCGCCATTTTGAGTCTTATAGCCGCCATTTCTTTTATAACAAGCTATAAAGCTGCTGGAACCATTCTACAGCCGCCATTTTGAGTCTTATAGCCGCCATCTTTTATATAACAGCTATACAAGCTGCTGGAACCATTCTACAGCCGCCATTTTGAGTCTTATAGCCGCCATTTTTTATATAACTACTACAAGCTGCTGGAACCATTCTACAGCCGCCATTTTGAGTCTTATAGCCGCCATTCTTTTATATAACAGCTATACAAGCTGCTGGAACCATTCTACAGCCGCCATTTTGAGTCTTATAGCCGCCATCTTTTTATATAACAGCTATACAAGCAGCTGCTGGAACCATTCTACAGCCGCCATTTTGAGTCTTATAGCCGCCATCTTTTATATAACAGCTATACAAGCTGCTGGAACCATTCTACAGCCGCCATTTTGAGTCTTATAGCCGCCATTCCTTATATAACAGCTATACAAGCTGCTGGAACCATTCTACAGCCGGCGGCCCCTTTTAGTTTGCCTTTATACAACAGCTATACAAGCTGCTGGAACCATTCTACAGCCGCCATTTTGAGTCTTTATAGCCGCCATCTTTTTATATAACAGCTATACAAGCTGCTGGAACCATTCTACAGCCGCCATTTTGAGTCTTATAGCCGCCATCTTTTATATAACAGCTATACAAGCTGCTGGAACCATTCTACAGCCGCCATTTTGAGTCTTATAGCCGCCATCCTTTATATAACAGCTATACAAGCTGCTGGAACATTCTAACCATTCTACAGCCGCCATTTTGAGTCTTATAGCCGCCATTTTTTATATAACAGCTATACAAGCTGCTGGAACCATTCTACAGCCGCCATTTTGAGTCTTATAGCCGCCATCTTTTATATAACAGCTATACAAGCTGCTGGAACCATTCTACAGCCGCCATTTTGAGTTTCTTACAGCCGCCATCTTTTATATAACAGCTATACAAGCTGCTGGAACCATTCTACAGCCGCCATTTTGAGTCTTATAGCCGCCATTTTTTATATAACAGCTATACAAGCTGCTGGAACCATTCTACAGCCGCCATTTTTACCGCCATCTTAACAGCTATACAAGCTGCTGGAACCATTCTACAGCCGCCATTTTGAGTCTTATAGCCGCCATTCTTTTATATAACAGCTATACAAGCTGCTGGAACCATTCTACAGCCGCCATTTTGAGTCTTATAGCCGCCATTTTTTATATAACAGCTATACAAGCTGCTGGAACCATTCTACAGCCGCCATTTTGAGTCTTATAGCCGCCATCTTTTATATAACAGCTATACAAGCTGCTGGAACCATTCTACAGCCGCCATTTTGAGTCTTATAGCCGCCATTCTTTATATAACAACAGCTATACAAGCTGCTGGAACCATTCTACAGCCGCCATTTTGAGTCTTATATCCGCCATCTTTTGTATAACAGCTATACAAGCTGCTGGAACTATTCTACAGCCACCATTTTGAGTCTTATAGCCGCCATTCCTTACGTAACATCTGTCCAAGCTGCTGCAACCATTCTACAGCCGGCGGCCTTTATACAACAGCTATGGAATGTGCTAGAACGATTCTACAGCCGCCATTTTGAGTCTTTTAGCCACCACCCTTTATATACCAGCCATACAAGCTGCTGGAACCGTTTACATCCGCCAGCCTTTATATAACAGCTATAGAAGCTGCAGGAACCATTCTACATCCGCTATTTTGAAGTTTTATAGCCGCCGTCCTTTATATAACAGCGATTCAAGCTGCTGGAACCATTCTACAGCCGCCATTTTGAGTCTTATATCCGCCATCTTTTGTATAACAGCTATACAAGCAGCTGGAACCATTCTACAGCCGCCATTTTGAGTCTTATAGCCGCCATTCTTTTGTATAACAGCTTATACAAGCTGCTGGAACCATTCTACAGCCGCCATTTTGAGTCTTATAGCCGCCATTCTTTATATAACAGCTATACAAGCTGCTGGAACCATTCTACAGCCGCCATTTTGAGTCTTATAGCCGCCATTCTTTTATATAACAGCTATACAAGCTGCTGGAACCATTCTACAGCCGCCATTTTGAGTCTTATAGCCGCCATTTTTTATATAACAGCTATACAAGCTGCTGGAACCATTCTACAGCCGCCATTTAGCCGCCATTTTGAGTCTTATAGCCGCCATTTCTTTTATATAACAGCTATACAAGCTGCTGGAACCATTCTACAGCCGCCATTTTGAGTCTTTTAGCCGCCATCTTTTTATATAACAGTCTATACAAGCTGCTGGAACCATTCTACAGCCGCCATTTTGAGTCTTATAGCCGCCATCTTTATATAACAGCTATACAAGCTGCTGGAACCATTCTACAGCCGCCATTTTGAGTCTTATAGCCGCCATCTTTTATATAACAGCTATACAAGCTGCTGGAACCATTCTACAGCCGCCATTTTGAGTCTTATAGCCGCCATTCTTTATATAACAGCTATACAAGCTGCTGGAACCATTCTACAGCCGCCATTTTGAGTCTTCATAGCCGCCATTTTTTTATATAACAGCTATACAAGCTGCTGGAACCATTCTACAGCCGCCATTTTGAGTCTTATAGCCGCCATTCTTTTATATAACAGCTATACAAGCTGCTGGAACCATTCTACAGCCGCCATTTTGAGTCTTATAGCCGCCATCTTTTTATATAACAGCTATACAAGCTGCTGGAACCATTCTACAGCCGCCATTTTGAGTCTTATAGCCCCTATCTTTTATATAACAGCTATACAAGCTGCTGGAACCATTCTACAGCCGCCATTTTGAGTCTTATAGCCGCCATCTTTTATATAACAGCCATACAAGCTGCTGGAACCATTCTACAGACAACAGCTGCTGGAACCATTCTACAGCCGCCATTTTGAGTCTTATATCCGCCATCTTTTATATAACAGCTATACAAGCTGCTGGAACCATTCTACAGCCGCCATTTTGAGTTCTTATAGCCGCCATTTTATAGCCGCCATCCTTTATATAACTAGCCATTCAAGCTGCTGGAACCATTCTACAGCCGCCATTTTGAGTCTTATATCCGCCATCTTTTGTATAACAGCTATACAAGCAGCTGGAACGATTCTACAGGCGCCATTTTGAGTCATATATCCGCCATCTTTTGTATAACAGCTATACAAGCAGCTGAAACTATTCTACAGCCACCATCTTGAGTCTTATAGCCACCATTCCTAACATAATATCTGTCCAAGCTGCTGGAACCATTCTACAGCCGCCGGCGTCTTTATACCAACATTACATAGAAGCTGCTGGAACGATTCTACAGCCGCCATTTTGAGTCTTTTAGCCGCCATCTTTTGTATAACAGCTATACAAGCAGCTGGAACTATTCTACAGCCACCATTTTGAGTCTTATAGCCGCCATTCCTTACATAACATCTGTCCAAGCTGCTGGAACCATTCTACAGCCGCCATTTTGAGTCTTATAGCCGCCATCCTTTATATAACACAGCTATACAAGCTGCTGGAACCATTCTACAGCCGCCATTTTGAGTCTTATAGCCGCTTCATCTTTATTATAACAGCTATACAAGCTAGCTGGAACCATTCTACAGCCGCCATTTTGAGTCTTATAGCCGCCATCTTTTATATAACAGCTATACAAGCTGCTGGAACCATTCTACAGCCGCCATTTTGAGTCTTATAGCCGCCATTCCTTTTATATAACAGCTATACAAGCTGCTGGAACCATTCTACAGCCGCCATTTTGAGTCTTATAGCCGCCATCTCTTTATATAACAGCTATACAAGCTGCTGGAACCATTCTACAGCCGCCATTTTGAGTCTTATACGCCGCCATTTTTTTATACAACAGCTATACAAGCTGCTGGAACCATTCTACAGCCGCCATTTTGAGTCTTTTAGCCACCATCCTTTATATAACAGCCATACAAGCTGCTGGAACCATTCTACAGCCGCCATTTTGAGTCTTATAGCCGCCATCTTTTATATAACAGCTATACAAGCTGCTGGAACCATTCTACAGCCGCCATTTTGAGTCTTATAGCCGCCATCCTTTATATAACAGCTATACAAGCTGCTGGAACCATTCTACAGCCGCCATTTTGAGTCTTATAGCCGCCATCTTTTATATAACAGCTATACAAGCTGCTGGAACCATTCTACAGCCGCCATTTTGAGTCTTATAGCCGCCATTCTTTATATAACAGCTATACAAGCTGCTGGAACCATTCTACAGCCGCCATTTTGAGTCTTATAGCCGCCATTTTTTATATAACAGCTATACAAGCTGCTGGAACCATTCTACAGCCGCCATTTTGAGTCTTATAGCCGCCATTTTTTATATAACCACCTATACAAGCTGCTGGAACCATTCTACAGCCGCCATTTTGAGTCTTATAGCCGCCATTCTTTATATAACAGCTATACAAGCTGCTGGAACCATTCTACAGCCGCCATTTTGAGTCTTATAGCCGCCATCCTTTTGTATAACAGCTATACAAGCTGCTGGAACCATTCTACAGCCGCCATTTTGAGTCTTATAGCCGCCATTCTTTATATAACATCTGTCCAAGCTGCTGGAACCATTCTACAGCCGCCTGCCCTTTTATACAACAGCTATACAAGCTGCTGGAACCATTCTACAGCCGCCATTTTGAGTCTTATAGCCGCCATTTTTTATATAACAGCTATACAAGCTGCTGGAACCATTCTACAGCCGCCATTTTGAGTCTTATAGCCGCCATTTCTTTATATAACAGCTATACAAGCTGCTGGAACCATTCTACAGCCGCCATTTTGAGTTTTATAGCCGCCATCTTTTATATAACAGCTATACAAGCTGCTGGAACCATTCTACAGCCGCCATTTTGAGTCTTATAGCCGCCATCTCTTTATATAACAGCTATACAAGCTGCTGGAACCATTCTACAGCCGCCATTTTGAGTCTTATAGCCGCCATTCTTTTATATAACAGCTATACAAGCTGCTGGAACCATTCTACAGCCGCCATTTTGAGTCTTATAGCCGCCATCTTTTATACATAACAGCCATTGACATCAAGCTGCTGGAACCATTCTACAGCCGCCATTTTGAGTCTTATAGCCGCCATTTTTTATATAACAGCTATACAAGCTGCTGGAACCATTCTACAGCCGCCATTTTGAGTCTTATAGCCGCCATTTTTATATCTTTTGTATAACAGCTATACAAGCTGCTGGAACCATTCTACAGCCGCCATTTTGAGTCTTATAGCCGCCATCTTTTATATAACAGCTATACAAGCTGCTGGAACCATTCTACAGCCGCCATTTTGAGTCTTATAGCCGCCATTTTTTATATAACAGCTATACAAGCTGCTGGAACCATTCTACAGCCGCCATTTTGAGTCTTATAGCCGCCATCTTTTATATAACAGCTATACAAGCTGCTGGAACCATTCTACAGCCGCCATTTTGAGTCTTATAGCCGCCATCTCTTTATATAACAGCTATACAAGCTGCTGGAACCATTCTACAGCCGCCATTTTGAGTCTTATAGCCGCCATCTTTTTATAACAGCTATAAAGCTGAACCATTCTACAGCTGCTTGGAACCATTCTACAGCCGCCATTTTGAGTCTTATAGCCGCCATTTTTTATATAACAGCTATTACAAGCTGCTGGAACCATTCTACAGCCGCCATTTTGAGTCTTATAGCCGCCATCTTTTATATAACAGCTATACAAGCTGCTGGAACCATTCTACAGCCGCCATTTTGAGTCTTATAGCCGCCATCTTTTGTATAACAGCTATACAAGCTGCTGGAACCATTCTACAGCCGCCATTTTGAGTCTTATAGCCGCCATTCTTTTATATAACAGCTATACAAGCTGCTGGAACCATTCTACAGCCGCCATTTTGAGTCTTATAGCCGCCATCTTTTATATAACAGCTATACAAGCTGCTGGAACCATTCTACAGCCGCCATTTTGAGTCTTATAGCCGCCATCTCTTATATAACAGCTATACAAGCTGCTGGAACCATTCTACAGCCGCCATTTTGAGTTTATATAACAGCTATACAAGCTGCTGGAACCATTCTACAGCCGCCATTTTGAGTCTTATAGCCGCCATCTTTTATATAACAGCTATACAAGCTGCTGGAACCATTCTACAGCCGCCATTTTGAGTCTTATAGCCGCCATTCCTTTTATATAACAGCTATACAAGCTGCTGGAACCATTCTACAGCCGCCATTTTGAGTCTTATAGCCGCCATCTTTTATATAACAGCTATACAAGCTGCTGGAACCATTCTACAGCCGCCATTTTGAGTCTTATAGCCGCCATTCTTTATATAACACACTCTATCCAAGCTGCTGGAACCATTCTACAGCCGGCGGCCATTTTAAAGAGTTTAATGCTGGAACCATTCTACAGCCGCCATTTTGAGTCTTATAGCCGCCATCTTTTTATATAACAGCTATACAAGCTGCTGGAACCATTCTACAGCCGCCATTTTGAGTCTTATATCCGCCATCTTTTATATAACAGCTATACAAGCAGCTGGAACCATTCTACAGCCGCCATTTTGAGTCTTATAGCCGCCATTCTTTATATAACATCTGTACAAGCTGCTGGAACCATTCTACAGCCGCCTTGGCCTTTATACAACAGCTATACAAGCTGCTGGAACCATTCTACAGCCGCCATTTTGAGTCTTATAGCCGCCATCTTTTATATAACAGCTATACAAGCTGCTGGAACCATTCTACAGCCGCCATTTTGAGTCTTATAGCCGCCATTCCTTACATAACATCTCGTCCAAGCTGCTTGGAACCTTTCTACAGCCGCCGGCCTTTATACAACAGCTATACAAGCTGCTGGAACCATTCTACAGCCGCCATTTTGAGTCTTATAGCCGCCATTCCTTTATATAACAGCTATACAAGCTGCTGGAACCATTCTACAGCCGCCATTTTGAGTCTTATAGCCGCCATCTTTTATATAACAGCTATACAAGCTGCTGGAACCATTCTACAGCCGCCATTTTGAGTCTTATAGCCGCCATCTTTTATATAACAGCTATACAAGCTGCTGGAACCATTCTACAGCCGCCATTTTGAGTCTTATAGCCGCCATTCTTTTATATAACACAGCTATACAAGCTGCTGGAACCATTCTACAGCCGCCATTTTGAGTCTTATAGCCGCCATCCTTTATATAACAGCTATACAAGCTGCTGGAACCATTCTACAGCCGCCATTTTGAGTCTTATAGCCGCCATCTTTTATATAACAGCTATACAAGCTGCTGGAACCATTCTACAGCCGCCATTTTGAGTCTTATAGCCGCCATTTTATATAACAGCTATACAAGCTGCTGGAACCATTCTACAGCCGCCATTTTGAGTCTTATAGCCGCCATCCTTTATATAACAGCTATACAAGCTGCTGGAACCATTCTACAGCCGCCATTTTGAGTCTTATAGCCGCCATCTTTTTATATAACAGCTATACAAGCTGCTGGAACCATTCTACAGCCGCCATTTTGAGTCTTATAGCCGCCATCCTTTATATAAACAGCTATACAAGCTGCTGGAACCATTCTACAGCCGCCATTTTGAGTCTTATAGCCGCCATCCTTTATATAACAGCCTTATAGCCATTTATTGCTATGCTGGAACCATTCTACAGCCGCCATTTTGAGTCTTATAGCCGCCATCTTTTATATAACAGCTATACAAGCTGCTGGAACCATTCTACAGCCGCCATTTTGAGTCTTATAGCCGCCATCTTTTATATAACAGCTATACAAGCTGCTGGAACCATTCTACAGCCGCCATTTTGAGTCTTATAGCCGCCATTCCTTTATATAACAGCCATACAAGCTGCTGGAACCATTCTACAGCCGCCATTTTGAGTCTTATAGCCGCCATATCTTTTATATAACAGCTATACAAGCAGCTGGAACTGCAACCATTTTGAGTCTTATAGCCGCCATTCTTATATAACAGCCATACAAGCTGCTGGAACCATTCTACAGCCGCCAGCTTTGTTTATATAACAGCTATACAAGCTGCTGGAACCATTCTACAGCCGCCATTTTGAGTCTTATAGCCGCCATCTTTTATATAACAGCTATACAAGCTGCTGGAACCATTCTACAGCCGCCATTTTGAGTCTTATATGCCGCCATCTTTTATATAACAGCTATACAAGCAGCTGGAACCATTCTACAGCCGCCATTTTGAGTCTTATATCCGCCATCTTTTGTATAACAGCTATACAAGCAGCTGGAACTATTCTACAGCCACCATTTTGAGTCTTATAGCCGCCATTCCTTACATAACATCTGTCCAAGCTGCTGGAACCATTCTACAGCCGGCGGCCTTTATACAACAGCTATAGCTATACAAGCTGCTGGAACCATTCTACAGCCGCCATTTTGAGTCTTATAGCCGCCATCTTTTGTATAACAGCTATACAAGCAGCTGGAACTATTCTACACAGCCATAGCCATTTTGAGTCTTATAGCCGCCATTCTTTATATAACAACTATACAAGCTGCTGGAACCATTCTACAGCCGCATTTTGATTCTTATAGCCGCCTCTTTTATATAACAGCTATACAAGCTGCTGGAACCATTCTACAGCCGCCATTTTGAGTCTTATAGCCGCCATCTTTTATATAACAGCTATACAAGCTGCTGGAACCATTCTACAGCCGCCATTTTGAGTCTTATAGCCGCCATCTTTTATATAACAGCTATACAAGCTGCTGGAACCATTCTACAGCCGCCATTTTGAGTCTTATAGCCGCCATCTTTTATATAACAGCTATACAAGCTGCTGGAACCATTCTACAGCCGCCATTTTGAGTCTTATAGCCGCCATCTCTTTATATAACAGCTATACAAGCTGCTGGAACCATTCTACAGCCGCCATTTTGAGTCTTATAGCCGCCATCCTTTATATAACAGCTATACAAGCTGCTGGAACCATTCTACAGCCGCCATTTTGAGTCTTATATCGCCATTTTTTATATAACAGCTATACAAGCTGCTGGAACCATTCTACAGCCGCCATTTTGAGTCTTATAGCCGCCATCTTTTATATAACAGCTATACAAGCTGCTGGAACCATTCTACAGCCGCCATTTTGAGTCTTATAGCCGCCATTCTTATATAACATTGTCAAGCTGCTGAACCAAGCTGCTGGAACTTTTATTCTACAGCGGAACATTTTACAGCCGCCATTTTGAGTCTTATAGCCGCCATTCTTTTATATAACAGCTATACAAGCTGCTGGAACCATTCTACAGCCGCCATTTTGAGTCTTATAGCCGCCATCTTTTATATAACAGCTATACAAGCTGCTGGAACCATTCTACAGCCGCCATTTTGAGTCTTATAGCCGCCATCTTTTGTATAACAGCTATACAAGCAGCTGGAACTATTCTACAGCCACCATTTTGAGTCTTATAGCCGCCATTTTTATATATTAACATAACATCTGTCCAAGCTGCTGGAACCATTCTACAGCCGCCGGCTCTTTATACAACAGCTATACAAGCTGCTGGAACCATTCTACAGCCGCCATTTTGAGTCTTATAGCCGCCATCTTTTATATAACAGCTATACAAGCTGCTGGAACCATTCTACAGCCGCCATTTTGAGTCTTATAGCCGCCATCTTTTATATAACAGCTATACAAGCTGCTGGAACCATTCTACAGCCGCCATTTTGAGTCTTATAGCCGCCATCTTTTTATATAACAGCTATACAAGCTGCTGGAACCATTCTACAGCCGCCATTTTGAGTTTTATAGCCGCCATCTTTTATATAACAGCTATACAAGCTGCTGGAACCATTCTACAGCCGCCATTTTGAGTCTTATAGCCGCCATCTTTTATATAACAGCTATACAAGCTGCTGGAACCATTCTACAGCCGCCATTTTGAGTCTTATAGCCGCCATTCCTTATATAACAGCTATACAAGCTGCTGGAACCATTCTACAGCCGCCATTTTGAGTCTTATAGCCGCCATCTTTTATATAACAGCTATACAAGCTGCTGGAACCATTCTACAGCCGCCATTTTGAGTCTTATAGCCGCCATCTTTTATATAACAGCTATACAAGCTGCTGGAACCATTCTACAGCCGCCATTTTGAGTCTTATAGCCGCCATCTTTTATATAACAGCTATACAAGCTGCTGGAACCATTCTACAGCCGCCATTTTGAGTCTTATAGCCGCCATCTTTTATATAACAGCTATACAAGCTGCTGGAACCATTCTACAGCCGCCATTTTGAGTCTTATAGCCGCCATCTCATTTTACAAGCTGCTGGAACCATTCTACAGCCGCCATTTTGAGTCTTATAGCCGCCATCTCTTTATATAACAGCTATACAAGCTGCTGGAACCATTCTACAGCCGCCATTTTGAGTTTTATAGCCGCCATCCTTTATATAACAGCTATACAAGCTGCTGGAACCATTCTACAGCCGGGCCATTTTAAGAGCTTATAAAGCTGCTTTAAACCATTCTACAGCCGCCATTTTGAGTCTTATATCCGCCATCTTTTGTATAACAGCTATACAAGCAGCTGGAACTATTCTACAGCCGCCATTTTGAGTCTTATAGCCGCCATTCCTTACATAACATCTGTCCAAGCTGCTGGAACCATTCTACAGCCGCCGGCCTTTATACAACAGCTATACAAGCTGCTGGAACCATTCTACAGCCGCCATTTTGAGTCTTATAGCCGCCATCTTTTATATAACAGCTATACATAACAGCTGGAACCATTCTGCTGGAACCATTCCATTTTGAGTTTATAGCCGCCATCTTTATATAACAGCTATACAAGCTGCTGGAACCATTCTACAGCCGCCATTTTGAGTCTTATAGCCGCCATTTTTTATATAACAGCTATACAAGCAGCTGGAACCATTCATTACAGCCATGCTGGAACCATTCTACAGCCGCCATTTTGAGTCTTATAGCCCCATTCCTTTACATACAAGCTGCTGGAACCATTCTACAGCTGCGACCATTTTGAGTCTTACAGCCGCCATCTTTTATATAACAGCTATACAAGCTGCTGGAACCATTCTACAGCCGCCATTTTGAGTCTTATAGCCGCCATCTTTTATATAACAGCTATACAAGCTGCTGGAACCATTCTACAGCCGCCATTTTGAGTCTTATAGCCGCCATTCTTTATATAACAGCTATTCAAGCTGCTGGAACCATTCTACAGCCGCCATTTTGAGTCTTATAGCCGCCATCCTTTATATAACAGCTATACAAGCTGCTGGAACCATTCTACAGCCGCCATTTTGAGTCTTATAGCCGCCATCTTTTATATAACAGCTATACAAGCTGCTGGAACCATTCTACAGCCGCCATTTTAGTTTTAGCCGCCATCCTTTATATAACCAGCCATTCAAGCTGCTGGAACCATTCTACAGCCGCCATTTTGAGTCTTATAGCCGCCATCTTTTGATATAACATCTATACAAGCAGCTGGAACCATTTTACAGCCGCCATTTTGAGTCTTATAGCCGCTATTCTTTATATAACAGCCATACAAGCTGCTGGAACCATTCTACAGCCGAATAGCCGCCTTTTATATAACAGCTATAAAAGCATGCTGGAACCATTCTACAGCCGCCATTTTGAGTCTTATATCCGCCATCTTTTGTATAACAGCTATACAAGCTGCTGGAACCATTCTACAGCCGCCGTTTTGGTTCTTATAGCCGCCATCTGTTATATAACAGCTATACAAGTTGCTGGAACCATTCTAAAGCCGCCATTTTAAGTCTTACAGACGCAATTTTTTATAGAACAGCTATACAAGCTACTGGAACGATTCTACAGCCGCCATTTTGAGTCTTATAGCTGCCATTTTTTATATAACAGCCATACAAGCAGCTGGAAACTATTCTACAGCCGCCATTTTGAGTTTTATATCCGCCATCTTTTGTATAACAGCTATACAAACAGCTGGAACTATTCTACAGCCACCATTTTGAGTCTTATAGCCGCCATTCCTTACATAACATCTGTCCAAGCTGCTGGAACCATTCTACAGCCGCTGCCGCCTTTTATACAACAGCTATACAAGCTGCTGGAACCATTCTACAGCCGCCATTTTGAGTCTTATATCCGCCATTTTTTATATAACAGCTGTACAAGCTGCTGGAACCATTCTACAGCCGCCATTTTGAGTTTATAGCCGCCATCTTTTATACAACAGCTATACAAGCTGCTGGAACCATTCTACAGCCGCCATTTTGAGTCTTATATCCGCCATCTTTTGTATAACAGCTATACAAACAGCTGGAACTATTCTACAGCCGCCATTTTGAGTCTTATAGCCGCCATTCCTTATATAACATCTGTCCAAGCTGCTGGAACCATTCTACAGCCGTTTTGTTTTGCGGCCATCTTATATAACAGCTATACAAGCTGCTGGAACCATTCTACAGCCGCCATTTTGAGTCTTATAGCCGCCATCTTTTATATAACAGCTATACAAGCTGCTGGAACCATTCTACAGCCGCCATTTTGAGTCTTATAGCCGCCATCTTTTATATAACAGCTATACAAGCTGCTGGAACCATTCTACAGCCGCCATTTTGAGTCTTATAGCCGCCATCTTTTATATAACAGCTATACAAGCTGCTGGAACCATTCTACAGCCGCCATTTTGAGTCTTATAGCCGCCATCCTTTATATAACAGCTATACAAGCTGCTGGAACCATTCTACAGCCGCCATTTTGAGTCTTATAGCCGCCATCTTTTATATAACAGCTATACAAGCTGCTGGAACCATTCTACAGCCGCCATTTTGAGTCTTATAGCCGCCATCTTTTATATAACAGCTATACAAGCTGCTGGAACCATTCTACAGCCGCCATTTTGAGTCTTATAGCCGCCATCTTTTATATAACAGCTATACAAGCTGCGAATTTTTCACACTATTGCTGGAACCATTCTACAGCCGCCATTTTGAGTCTTATATACCATCTTTTATATAACAGCCATTCAAGCTGCTGGAACCATTCTACAGCCGCCATTTTGAGTCTTATAGCCGCCATTTTTTATATAACAGCTATACAAGCTGCTGGAACCATTCTACAGCCGCCATTTTGAGTCTTATAGCCGCCATTTTTATATAACAGCTATACAAGCTGCTGGAACCATTCTTACAGCCGCCATTTTGAGTCTTATAGCCGCCATCCTTTATATAACAGCTATACAAGCTGCTGGAACCATTCTACAGCCGCCATTTTGAGTTTTATAGCCGCCATCCTTTATATAACAGCTATACAAGCTGCTGGAAACATTCTACAGCCGCCATTTTGAGTCTTATAGCCGCCATCTTTTGTATAACAGCTATACAAGCAGCTGGAACCATTTTTACAGCCGCCATTTTGAGTCTTATATCCGCCATTCTTAATAATATATAACAGCCATACAAGCTGCTGGAACCATTCTACAGCCGCCATTTCGCCACTCTTTATATAACAGCTATACAAGCTGCTGGAACCATTCTACAGCCGCCATTTTGAGTTTTATAGCCGCCATCTTTTATATAACAGCTATACAAGCTGCTGGAACCATTCTACAGCCGCCATTTTGAGTCTTATAGCCGCCATCTTTTGTATAACAGCTATACAAGCAGCTGGAACCATTCTACAGCCGCCATTTTGAGTCTTATAGCCGCCATCTTTTATATAACAGCTATACAAGCAGCTGGAACCATTCTACAGCCGCCATTTTGAGTCTTATAGCCGCCATTTGTAAATAAAAATTCTACAGCCGCCATTTTGAGTCTTATAGCCGCCATCTTTTATATAACAGCTATACAAGCTGCTGGAACCATTCTACAGCCGCCATTTTGAGTCTTATAGCCGCCATCTTTTATATAACAGCTATACAAGCTGCTGGAACCATTCTACAGCCGCCATTTTGAGTCTTATAGCCGCCTTTATATAACAGCTATACAAGCTGGTTACAGTGGAACCATTCTTACAGCCGCCATTTTGAGTCTTATAGCCGCCATCTTTTATATAACAGCTATACAAGCTGCTGGAAACCATTCTACAGCCGCCATTTTGAGTCTTATAGCCGCCATCTTTTATATAACAGCTATACAAGCTGCTGGAACCATTCTACAGCCGCCATTTTGAGTCTTATAGCCGCCATCCTTTTATATAACAGCTATACAAGCTGCTGGAACCATTCTACAGCCGCCATTTTGAGTCTTATAGCCGCCATCCTTTATATAACAGCTATACAAGCTGCTGGAACCATTCTACAGCCGCCATTTTGAGTCTTATAGCCGCCATCCTTTATATAACAGCTATACAAGCTGCTGGAACCATTCTACAGCCGCCATTTTGAGTCTTATAGCGCCATCTTTTATATAACAGCCATACAAGCTGCTGGAACCATTCTACAGCCGCCATTTTGAGTCTTATAGCCGCCATCTTTTGTATAACAGCTATACAAATGCTGGAACCATTCTACAGCCGCCATTTTGAGTCTTATAGCCGCCATTCCTTATATAACAGCCATACAAGCTGCTGGAACCATTCTACAGCCGCCATTTTGAGTTTTATCACGCCATCTTTTATATAACAGCTATACAAGCTGCTGGAACCATTCTACAGCCGCCATTTTGAGTTCTTATAGCCGCCATTCTTTATATAACAGACAAGCTGCTGAACCATTCTACAGCTGCTGGAACCATTCTACAGCCGCCATTTTGAGTCTTATAGCCGCCATCTTTTTATATAACAGCTATACAAGCTGCTGGAACCATTCTACAGCCGCCATTTTGAGTCTTATAGCCGCCATCTTTTGTATAACAGCTATACAAACAGCTGGAACTATTCTACAGCCGCCATTTTGAGTCTTATAGCCGCCATTCCTTTACATAACATCTGTCCAAGCTGCTGGAACCATTCTACAGCCTATACAAGCTGGAACTATTCTACAGCCGCCATTTTGAGTCTTATATCCGCCATCTTTTGTATAACAGCTAAACA